>JAEOAD010002235.1:0-246250 GCA_036365145.1 Orientallactaga sibirica
AAAACATTAAAAAACACAAAAATCAGTAGCTTTCATATACACCAATGACTAATATATTGAGAAAAAATCAGGGAAGCACTCTCATTTATATAAGACAACAAAATAAATATCTTTGGGGCTGGAGAGATGGTTTACTGGTTAAGGCACTTTCCTGCAAAGGCTAATGACCCGAGTTTGATTCTCCAGTAGCAATGTAAAGCCAGATGCACAAAGTGGCGCATCCATCTGGAGTTTGTTTGCAGCAGCTGGAGGCCCTGGTATGCCCATTCTCTCTGTCTTGTCTCTCTTCTCTATATATCTCTCGGCTTGAAACTAAACAAATGAATGACCCTCTCCTTCCATATTGTGCAAAATTTCAACTACAAATGTATCAAGAACCTCAATATAAGAGCTGAAACAACTAGAAGATAATGTAAGTCTGGGGTCCCAGCAATCATTAGAGTCATAAAAGTTACTGGGACATGCTGGACCTGGAACAGGCTTTAGCACAGAAAAAATTCTTTTGGGTTGTATGTAACTTCCCAAACCACAACCTGATAAGGTCACCTGTGGCACAGGAACCATGCAAACCCGCTATAACCAGAAAACTAGTCAAAACGTAAGAGTCCTACCTGGAAAAACAAATCAACAACAGAAATAGCCCTGTTACATTCTTTTCCATTCTCCCATTCTCTGCCCCACTTGTCCCTTCCCTTTAAATATCCAGCTCAACTGCATCTGAGCATGGCAGCCTCAACCTCGCAGAATGAGGTTGGCTGTCCTTCGCTATTCACCCACTTGCTCTCCAATAAAGAGCAGCCTGCTGTTGAGGTCATATATTCTCTTTATTTCCACATCACTCTAGTTAGTAGTTCAGCCTCATTTCTGATCCAATAGACAAAGCATGCAGAACACTCAATGATATAGTCATAGGGCAAGACTTTCTAAAAAAGACCCTAGGAGCCCAGGGAATTCAACAAACATTTGACCACTGTGATCTCATGAAACTAAAAAGCTATTGCACAGAGAAGCAAACCACCAACAGAGTTTATAGACAACCTACAGAATGAAAGAAAAGCTTTGCCAGCTATACATCTGACACAAGTTTAATATCTAAGATCTACAAATAACTACAAAACTGAAGCAAAAGAAAATAAAAAAAAATCAATCAACCCACTCAAAAATAAGGCAAGAAACTGAACAAAGAATTCTCAAAGGAACAAATACAAAAGGCAAATAAACATCTAAAAGATGTTTAACATTTTTATCAATTAGGAAAATGCTAATTAAACCTATTATGAGATTTCATGTCATTCAGGACAGAATGGCTATCATCAAAAAAATCAAATGACAACAAATGCTTGCAATGGTGTGGAGAAAAAGGAACCCTCATCCACTGTTTGTGGAAGTGCAAACTTGTATAACCACTATGGAAATAGTATGGAATTTCCTTAGAAAACTAAAAATAGATCTACCATTTGACCCAGCTACCACTCCTGAGCACATACCCTAAAGAACTACTCTTTACTATAGAGATACTTGCTTAGCCATGTTTGTGCCTGTTCTATTCACAATAGCTACAAAATGGAATTAGCCTTTTTAATGCCCAACAACTGATGAATGGATAATGAAGATGGGGTATATACATGCAATGGAATTCTACTTAGCATTAAGGAAAATTGAATTTATGACATTTTCAGGACAACAGATGGACCTTGAAAAATTATTCTAAGTGAGGTTACTCAAGCCGAGAAAGACAAATGCCACATGTTCACTCTCATATGTACATCTTGACATGGAATAGTTTAATTTTTTTTTTTTTTGGTTTTGCGAGGTAGGGTCTCACTCTGGTCCAGGCTGACCTGGAATTCACTATGTAGTCTCAGGGTGGCCTCGAACTCTCGGCGATCCTCCTACCTCTGCCTCCCAAGTGCTGGGATTAAAGGCGTGAGCCACCACGCCCGGCTTTAGTTTAATTTTTTATATGTTGTAATAAACATAAGAAGTACTATTATGGAAGCCAGAATGAGGCTTAGAAAGAGGAGACTCAGGGAAGTGTCAGAGGAGAAGATAGTATGCAAGTGAAGGGACATAAAACAGTGGGTATATACGTTTGTGAGGCAGGGGTAAGGCTAATGATGGCATGAATTAGTACCATAGAGATCTATGTCTTGTAGCTGATTAAAAGATATAACTCTCTCTTTTTGATTGACAACTTCCATAATTGTAGACAATAAACCATGGTAATTCCCTCCCTCCCCCCATCATCCCCTTTGCAACTCCACTCTCCATCATACATTTTCCCCTCTTAATCAGTCTCTCTTTTATTTTAATGCCATCATCTTTTCCTCCTATTATGATGGTTTTGTATAGGTAGTGTCAGGCACTTCAAGGTCATGGTATCCAGGCCATTTTGAGTCTGGAGGAGTATGTTATAAGGAGTCCTACCCCTCCTTTGGCAAAAGATATAACTGTCTTAAAAGTTGTATAAATGGATTAGATAAGAGAGATGATAGCTAATTACTTAGTTTGGGTAGAGCACCATTCAGGGGTGGAGAAAGCTTTACCCTAAAACCATATGCTGTTGCTGGTAAATCCCAGTGCCAGAAATGGGTTACCTCTCAGAAAGAACTTTTGGTCAGGGAGGTTAATGAAGCCCCCAAAACAATGCAGGCCATTGACAAATCACTTGGTTACCCACCACAAATATATGGTAAGACTCTATTGCTGAAGACACCACAGGCTGCCATCACAGTACACTGAGATGATGCTGGAACTGAATGGGAGCCATCTCCCCATTGGCTAGCTCTTGAAGTGCCTGAAGCCCATTATAGTCAGAATCCCATGTGGTGACTTGATCACAACATCCCCATAGCATGAATGAAACATAAGTGCAATCTGCCTATAAACTGATATACATAACAGAGCTTAAATTCTAGAAACTTGGCATTTGTAGCTCCAGAAAACCTAGGGACCTCTCCCATCACAGATAGTTGACCCCTGTGTTTTATATAATAAATGATAGAGACACCATATGGGCTTCAGTTAATATGCATATATGTGCTTATTTTCATAGTTGTAACTTTCTTTTGAATCTCCATAATATAGGAATGCATATAACAATTTTTAATAGTGTTAAAGCAGTTTCCAAATGATGAATTTTGGCATGAATTTCACAAGCCACATTTTGAATTGTAAATGTTATATTCACAACGAAATGACATTTTCTATTTATTACATATTAATAGTTTTACAAATAAACATGTGAATGTCTACTTTTACCTTTCTTTTTTGGCTATGTGTGATATGCATGTGTGTGTTCACAAGTGTGCAAATATACATGCATGTATGTGTGCATGCATGTGGAGTGAGAGGCTGGCCTTCAGTATCTTCCGAATTGCTCTTCACCTTTATTTACTGAGGCAAGGCCTTTCATTTAAATCAATAGCTCATCAATTTGGCTAGTCTAACTAGTTATCCACTATACCTGCCTCTAAAGATTTGGATTATAGGCTGACTGCCACACATGCATAGATGAGAAAGTTGGAAACAGATGAAAAATTCAGCAAGAAAACCAAGATTTTGATTAAAAAAGACAGAAATATTAGAAATGAAAGAACCCAATAAGTCAAATTAAAACACAGCAAAAAGTTTAATCAATAGAACACAACAAGCAAAAGAAATATCAGTAATGAAAGGCAAGTTTGAGGAAATTTTATGTTCAGACATCAGTAAAGAAAATAATTCACACAAAAATAAGTATTATCACAATTTTTTTTTCTGTTTTTTTGAGGTAGGGTCTCACTCTGGCCCAGGCTGACCTGGAATTAACTATGTATCTCAGGGCGGCCTTGAACTCATGGTGATCCTCCTACATCTGCCTCCCGAGTGCTGGGATTAAAGGCATGCACCACCACGCCTGCTATTATCACAATTTTTAAGAACACTGGGACATGATCAAGACAAATCTTAAGAGTCTTTAGGTCAGAAGGAGCTAAAACAAAAACTAAAGAAATACCAATGAAATTATTGCACCACTCTCCAAATCTAGGAAGAGAAATGGATACTCAAGCACAAAAGGCACCAAGATATGGCCAGAAAAGAGCTTTTCTAGAACAAGGTATACCTAAAATGCTAAAATTACAGAGCAAAGAGGAAATATTAAAAGCTGTAGGATAAAACTGTACAAGAGAAAACTCATCAGAAAGACACCAGCCATCTTAGCAGACCCCTCCACAAAATCCCCTAAACCATGGTACAATATATTTAGAATAACTGCAAGCCACTACTACTTTATTCAGCAAACTTACCTTTCAGATTGATGACTAAAAACATTTTCAGACAAGCATAAACTTTATAAAGCATTTCATGACTACCAAGATAGCACAAACTAATCATGTAGACCAATGGACTAGAATAGAGGACCTAGAGGTAAACCTATAGTCACACAATTATCGTTAAAGTACAAAAAAGAAAAAGAAACACAAGAGAAGAAGCAAAGCCTCTACAACAAAATGTGCTGGGATCCTACAGTTATCTTCTCCTTGCTAGGACAAACACCCAACAGAAGGAACTTATGGGAAGAAAGGGTTTATTTCAGGCTTACAGCTTTCAGGGGAAGCTTCATCATGATGAAAGAAGCTGGCTCACTTCATCATATATCCACAGCAGAGAAAGAACAACCAGCACCAGGAAGAAAGACCTGACTCTGAAAACACTGAGTAGTGCTAGATCCACCCTGCCCCCAGTGACATACCTCTTTCAGTAGGGCTCAGCCTGCTGGTGACTACGTAGGAAATTAATCAAAGATACCTGAGGCTATGGAGTAAAAATTTACATTCGTATCACCACACAGGATAACTGCATGTAGAAGAACAAAATTAGATTCCAATCTCTCACTGTGGTAGTTTGAATGGATGTCCCCAAATAGATTTGAGAGTTTTATTCAAGCTTGCAATTTGGTGTTAGGGTCCAATCCTAAGGTATGGGGATGGATCTGGAATTCCAGCCTAAGGTATGCAAAGAGCAGTCTGAGCTCTGCCTGGGTTCCCTGCTGTTGTTTTGGTGCTTGCTTTTGGCAGTGGGCTTTCTCTCTTTCACCATTATAGAACTTCCCCTGTATCTGTAAGCCTTAATAAATCCTGTTCCTCCCATATACTGTGTCTGGTTTGGAGGTTCATCCCAGCAATTTAAGCTGACTACAACACTCACCATGTACAAAAATCAATTCAAATTGGTTAATGACTGTTATAGTCAGCTCCATGTTGCTGTGACTAACATCCAGCCAGACACAGCTTGTGGGAAGATCCCACAGGCTGCAATCACACAATATTGAAAGATGATACTAGAACTCAGATACAAGACGGCTCCCTGCTCACTAGCCCTTCATAGTGCTGGAAAGTGGTACGTGAGCTGCCTATGTAATAATGGTCACCAAAAGCATGAACAAGCAAGGAATCCTGCAAGCTACAAAATTAAACATCCAGGAAAGATGTACACACCTATGCAATAGTGTCACACAGGTTATGAGGGGTAATAAATGTTCTCTAATTGGATATGAGGCCTGATCAGCGGGAGAACATTCAAACCTGATACTGATAACCAAGTCACAAGCCTATGGCTGGAAAGTCATAGAACCTAGAGGAATGCTCCTGCTGTTCTTTGGCTAAAATGAGAGGATATGCCCATCAAAACATCTTCTAAAGGTATATTCTTATCCCTGTTGATCCATGCTGCTATCACTCTTGGCCAGAATCTGTTTTTTATAGCAACAAATATTGTGGAGACAAAAGATCTATAACTAGGACAAGAAAAGAACAACTGACTACCTAGAATGAGACAAGTCATTTCTATCACATTTGCCAGGCCCCAGGAAACAATACAGCAAAAGTGTTGGATTAAATATGAGTGCTGCCTTCACCGCTAGCCTGAGAACCTCCTCACAGAGATGGTGGTATGTGCTTAGTATACTCAAAGGTAATCAAAGCAGATAATCAGAGGCTAATGAGATGTCAACACTAAAGGAGACTGGTAACATGCCCTCCAAGTCTCAGGGAAAACAGCAGGAGAGAGGGTGGAAAGATTGTAATAGCCACAGGGTAGGAAAGAGCCACTGTTCCCTCCACAAAGACTGACTTGTTCATTCATAACACTACAGCAGATACAGATAACCCCACTAAGAAGGGCCCCCAGTGGACTAGGGGTAGGGGAGAGGAAAGAAGAGTACAACCCAATGGGAATATGACCAATATGCAGTATGTTCATACAATAAAGTTCTCACAAAAAAATGGCTCAACAGTAAAAGCACTTGCTTGCAAACCTGATGGCCCTGGTTCAATTACCTAGTACCCACAGAAAGCCAGATGTACAAAGTGGTGCTTGCATTTGGAGTTTGTTTGCCATGGTAGGAGGCCCTGATGTGCCCATATTCATATATCTCTCTCTCTCTCTCTCTCTCTCTCTCTCTCTCTCTCTCTCTCTCACTTTTCTCTTTGTTTCTCTCTCTTAATTAAATAAACAAATTAATTAATTAAAAATTAAAAGGAGAAAAGGTTTATTTGGGCTCATAAAAAGGAAATATAATTTATATCCACATCAGAGTTCTACTCAATCATGACGAACAACATAATTATGCTATTTGTAGGAAAACTGATATGCTGGGAGGGCATGATGTTAAGTTATATAAAGCAGACTCAGAAAAGACAGATATTGCATGTTTTCTCTCATATGCAGAATCTAATACATGAATGTAGACAAAGGACTATTTGGGGAGAGGAAGGGGGTAAGCTGGAGAAGGGAAAGGGGACACTAGATCATAATTGAAGATGCATATGAGCAAGGTACATGATATTACATTCATGAAAATGTCAAAATGAAACCCATGACTCTATGCTAAAAGAAATAAAATCGTTAGCTTGACAAAATTACAGAATTTTTAAAAATGCTAAACAATCTTCCTGAATTTTCTTGAGATCAAGAATAAATTTTGTATTCTGCTTATTTATTTTAGCCATTACTGTGTTTAGTTAATTATTGGTTTGAAAAGTTTTTCCCCCTTGGACATACTTAAATAAACATTTTGACATGGAGGACAAAGGGATGAGACATCAAAACAGAGAAAGGACTACTTGGAAAGAGGAAGGTTCTTAGGGGAATGGGGATAATAAAGGGAAGACAAAAGAGGCTAATGGAATAGGAATGTGATTAAAGTACAGAATCTTCATGTATTAAAGTTCTAAATAAAAATGTTTAAAAATTATCAGCTCTCTTTCACAGTATCTTTTTCAGTCTTTTCTGTAACTTTAAGTGTGGCAGCTTCTTCATTCCATAAGTGATCTCTCTGTACTTTGTGTCTCCAAAGGTACTGTTAGAAATTTTATCATTATTCTGTTTTTCTAAAATGACACCTAGCATGTTTATTCAGTACTGCAAAATCTCTAAGTTTTATTTAATGTCTGCTTTTGTTTTTATTATTTTAAATATACAAGATTATCTCTCCCTCAAATAAAATATTAATGAACAGACTTTTCCTCAACCACCAGTTCTTTTTTTAATTAAACTCCTATCTTTAAATACAATATATATTCAAATATACAACTCATTCATTTCTTAGGAAAAGATTGTGATGTATCAAGGTTGGTGTTTTTTAAGATACAGAGTGAGAGACAGAAAGAATTGGTGTGCCAGGGCCTCAGCCACTGTAATTAAACTCCAGATGCTTACACCACCTAGTGGGCATGTGTGACCTTGTGCTTGCCTCACCTTTGTGCATCTGGCTTACATTGGATCTAGAAAGTCGAACATGGGTCCTTAGGCTTCACCAGCAAGCGTCTTAACCACTAAGCCATCTCTTCAGCCCACAGTTGGTATTTTTCATGTATTTTATTATGTGCATTCAACTGACCTATTAGGATATTAGATAACTATAGATGATAGAAATTAATGAATTTGGAAAACCATTTCTTTACCATGTTCCAAACTAGCAAATAATCTACTAATTTTCTACAATACTTAAATCCTTTTACCTTCTTTGTTGTATGTCCTGTCTTTCTCAAATGGTAGATCACATTTTTGTTGTTCTATTTTGGAACCAGTATTTTGAGGAACATCATAGAAAGTCCTGATAAGGGAAAATAAAGCTGAATGTCAATAAACATCATAAATCATATTTTAATCCTTTAATATTTTTTTTCATTTTACTTTATGTTTTAAGATAGGGTCTTGGTTGCTACGTGGCTCTGACTGGTTTGGAACTCACTATATAGATCAGACTGGCCTCAAACTTATAGCAATCCTGCTTCTGCCTCCCAAGCACTGGGATTGCAGGTGTGGGTCAACATCACCATCTTTAATACAATATTAAAGTCCCTCACATCTGCACAAATATAAGCATCATCATTTCTTTATTTAGTACTACTGTTGCAGTAATCTTCTTGTTGCTGGCAGAAACACCCAACCAAAAACAGATGATCAGAGGAAAGGATTTATTTTGGTTGTAACCTTCAAGGGGAAGCTCCATGCTGGCAGGGAAAAGATGGCATGAGCAGAGGATGGACATCATTTCTGCCACAGCTGGTGGAATACCGCAGCCCAAGAGTGAGCCAAACACTGGTAAGGGGAAGCTGGCTATTACACCCCTAAGCCTGCTACCCACAACCAATCTCCAATTCCCAAATTGGAACCTGCTGGGGACCTAGCATTCAGAACACATGAGTTTAGGGTGGACACCTAATTCAAACCACCACAATCTTCCTCTGGCCCCTTGAAACTGATGACCATTCATGGTGTAAAATGCAATGCATTCAGACCAACTTTAAAAGCCTCTATAGATTTTATTTTTTATTTATTTGCCAGAAAACAGAGAGGGAGATAAAGAGAGAGAGGAGGGGCATGCCAGGGCCTCCTGCTGCTGCAAACAAACTCCAGTTATATGTGCCATTCTGTGAAGCTGCTTTACATGGGTACTGGGAAATCAAATACAGGGCCATTATGCTTTACAAGCAAGCACCTAAACTGCTGAGCCATCTCTCCAGCCCAGTCCCCATAGCTGTTATCAATCCCAGTAGTATTAAACATTCCCATAGTCCAAGGTCTCTTAACTGTGAGCTGTAAATCCAAAATAGCATAATGCTACAATGTAGACATTTACACTACAAAAGATGGCATTGGGAATAGCAAGGAAAGATTGAACCA
Organism: Orientallactaga sibirica; assembly: GCA_036365145.1. Classification (NCBI taxonomy): domain Eukaryota; kingdom Metazoa; phylum Chordata; class Mammalia; order Rodentia; family Dipodidae; genus Orientallactaga; species Orientallactaga sibirica. The sequence goes on from JAEOAD010002235.1 coordinate 9,172, forward strand.
ATATAATATCTAAAACAAACAGGGCAAACATCAAATCCTGTAGCTCCAAGTCTGACATCTCTATTCAGTGGCAAAGTCTCTGGAGTTCAAATTTCACCTTCCAGATGAACTGCTCATGGACCAGGGGACACTCAATCCTGAGCTCACAGCTCTTTTTGGCCACTGTACCATAGTCCTGAATCTATAAATTATTCCTGGGTCAACAACGAAAACCATTATTCAACCATTCTATGACTCCAGAGGGCGTCCACATAGGGGAATCCTAATAACCTTGTCTCATATTGTTCAAGGCCATTTACCAAAAACAAAACCAATTTGCAAATCCAAGAGCCTTTCTTTCCTGTATTTGTTATACTCCCACAGTACCAGGTGGGTTACCAACTTGTTAATCCAGGGAAGTATAGGGCCAACTTTGAAGATCAGGACACTCCTTCAGCACATAGGCCCCTTTCTAAAGAATCATCATTCTTTCTGGTATCCCAATGCAGAACCTCTGGCCAAATCTCAATGATTATAATCTCTCAAACAACTGCAGCTGAACAGACAAGCAGTTTTGGCCCAAAGTTTTCATTTCTTTCTGTGCCATACCCTTCTGATCACACCAAACAAATTCTATGAAATGTAACCATGCACAAGAATGCAATAAACTTCTCACACAGCTGCTTGTAGCCCAGTCTGGATAAAGCTCATTCTTCTAAGTCAAACTTCATAGTCCATTGTTCTTGCAGAATTTAGGTCTTTCAACTCTAACAAGAATGGTTTTAGACCATTGCAAGGTGTCTCTTAGACAAAGGTTTCAAATACTAGTACATTCTTCCTGAAAATCAGTTTCAAAAAGCCAAAAGCCACATGGTCAGGTTTCTAGCAGTAATAACCCCACTTCTCTGGTACCAATTTTCTGTTGCAGTTACCTTCCTAGTACTGGGACAAAACACCTGACCAAAATCAGCTGATGGGAAGAAAGGATTTATTTTTATCTTACAGTCTTGAGGGGATGCTCTGTGATGGCAGGGAAAGGATGGCATGAGCAGAAGGTGGACATCACCTCTGCCAAAGCAGTGGAACACCACACTGCATGAGAGGTAGCCAAACACACCAAACAACACACCTCCCTCCAGCAAGGCTCCAGTTTGAAATTGCCACCAATTGGAGACCTGACATTCCAAACACATGCATTTATGGGGGACACCAGATTGAAACCACAACTATCTTCAAAAATTTTGTAAAATGTTTCTCTTACATTCTTAATATGATTTTAAAATTATACCACTATTTCCACATGAATGACTAAAGAGCATTTTCATGAGGGAGTGGAAGAAGTGATAGTTAGAAAACTAAGGGGAGGGAGGCAGAAAGTAGTGTTAGTTTGGACTAACTTAAGACATTTAGATATTCCTAACACAAAATTAGGACTTCCTACTCATATATGCACTTTGAAAAACAATGAGACATCAAATAAATATTAATAAACAAATTTTGCATGTTTACATGATGGCTACTTTCATTTTTTAAAATGTTTTCGAGGTAGGTCTTGGTGTAGCCCAGGCAGGCCTGGAATTCACTATGTAGTATCAGGCTGGCCTCAAACTCACAGTGATCCTCCTACCTCTGCATCCTGAGTACATCCATGCCTGTCTACTTTCTTATTTTTATTTATTTACATTCAAACACAGAGAGACAATGGAAAGCAAGAAAGAATGAAAGAGAAAGGGAATGGGCATGCCCAGGCTGACCTAGAATTCACTCTGTATTGTCAGGGTGGCCTCGAACTCACGACGACCGTACTTTCTGCCTACCGGCTGCTGGGATTAAAGGGTTTGCCACCACACCTGGCTGGAGATACGGGTTAGAGGTTAAGGCACTTGCCAGCAAAGCAAAAGGACTCAGGTTTGATTCCCCAGTACCCATGTTAACAACAAATGCACATGGATCTGGAGTTCGTTTGCAATGACTACAGGTCCTGCTGTGCCTATTCTCTCTCAAATAAATAAAATGCTTAAAATATTTCATTTTTTAATTTAAGAGATAGTGAAAGAAAGAAAGAGGCAGACAGAATGGGTGCTCAAGGGGCTCCCACCACTGCAAGTGAACTACAGACACATGGCTACTAGGCAATGAAATCCAGGTCCATAGGTTTTGCAGGCAAGCTCTGCAACCACTAAGCCGTCTCTCTAGCCCCTTGAGGTAGGGTTTCACTGTAACCTAGGCTAAAATGAAACTCAGTCTGTAGTCCTAGCTGCCCTCAAATTGATGCTAATTTTCCTACCTCTGCCTCCTGAGTTCTGGGAGTAAAGGAGTGTGTCACCACTTGGCTAAACCCATTATTTCTTACACTAATTTAAAAAAGTTAAATTAAGTCAGATGACGCATAGTAAGTGAATTAAGCAAGGTTTCTGTGAGAGGATTGTACATGCCCTCCATACAGCTTTCAAAGCCAAAGCTCAAGAAACCACTAGAAATGTTGGAGGGCCAGAGAGATGGCTTAGCAGTTAAGGTTCTTGCCCACAAAGGTCCCACATAAGACAGACACACAGTGACGCAAGCACGCAATGTTGCACATGCTCACAAATGGCGCAGTTGTACTCAATGGCGGAAGGCCCTAGCACGCCCATTCTCTTTCTTCTCTCTGCCTCTTTTGCTCTCTCTCTCTCTTTCAAAATAAATAGATAAAAGAATAGCTTAAAATGTTTTCAATCCCCACCACCAGCCTTTGCCAGCGTGTTGCCTCCCGTCCCCTACCTCACTACCAAGGAGACTTCCTGAGTCCAGGATCAAAACAAAATGGCTGCCCACCCAACCGCTAACATGTACAGGGCCGCTTTCTATCAGAAGTACAAAAGTTTGGTCAGAAAATTCTCCCCCTCTTTCCACCCAATCACCCTCTCCTCAAGCCTTCTGCTGGTCTTCTGGAGCTGCTAGGTGCCTTCTACCAAAAAGCCACCCACCACTGGAAGAAAATAAAGTTTTGTAGAATAGTTGAGATTTAAGCAAGTCTAACAGTTGGTCTCACTTGCTTAAACTCTGGTCAGGTCCCATGCCAGAATTACAATCCTGACTGAGTCTGCTGGAACAGACTCAGCAGCCAACTCAGTCCTCGAAGCTGCGAAGCCTAGTACTTAACCGGAGAGGAAATTGTGTAACATTAGGTTAACAAACTCCTCATCCTTGGCACCCTACCTGACTGCCTCTTGCTTGTCTGGAGAGGACCACATCTCTGTAAAAACTGAGCGACTACACAGCCAACAAGTGGCTGTGCTACAGTTGCTCAGTTTCCACGGGAGAAGAGGCGCCTCGTGCTCCCTCCGCTCGTACGCCATCTGCACACCGGAAAAGGATTTGCGTCACAGGATTGACGTGCTTCACGTGACCACAATATTCAAATTTCCGGTCTCCGAGCATCATGGGATCATGACCAAAACCACAAAATTCACATCTAAATTGGCCATTGACTAACTGTGCTTACACAATTTCAAGGTCTTTGTCTCATCATGAGCCTCTTGGCTCCTGAGCATAGATGTACAGTTCAGTATTTCACCATGTTTACAGGTTTGGAAGGATGACCCCAATACTGTATGGCTGTGTGTATGGAGATACAATCTACCTAACTCTAATCAATAGGTTTTCTATATAACTAGTAAGGGGTGAGAATATAGCTCATCAGTAGCGTGCTTGTCATCCAGAAAATCTGTATTCAATCTCACCACTGCAAAAAAAAATTCTGGGGATTTGGCTTGAGACCTGAGGCTTCCACACACTAACAGCCAGTTACGGATACATGACATATGTAAGTAGAGCATGCTATGATGTGGAGAGTGGATCTATCAAATGACAATATCAGTAGCATGAACAGGGAGACAAATTTAACCTTTAAGAGTTTATAATGCTAACATGACTAGTAGAAATGCTATATGATTTAATGTTCACATACTGGCATCCTCATTTATTAATGTAAATTCTTATTTATTTCATTATGCTTATTGTTATACGTATAGTATTGAGGTGTGGATCAAAGTCTCTTCTGAGATTAATAGGTACTTGTGTCTTTGAACAATGATTTTGACAGAAACAAGTGGATAGTAACTGAAAAATGAGGTAGTTTTTTTAAAAGAGAGAAATACATGTGAGCTTGGAAATGGGCTAGAGCTGAAACGAGACATAAATGTCCCCTATAGCCTCAAGTATTTGTGATTAGGCTTTATATTTAATCCTCAGTTGGTGGAGCCTTTGAGAGGTGGAGGCTGGATGAAACAGGTGTCTCACTGGGGATGGGCCTTGAGGTTTATTGGTCTAGTCTAGTGGATGTTCAGGAGCTCACACTTGCTGCTGCCTCCTGCTGATATGTGACGATGTTACAAGATGCAAGGTCCTGGCTTCCTGGTCTGCAATGCTTTCTTGGCCATGATGAAACTTCCCATTGAAACTATCAGCCAATATAAAAAGTGCCCTCCAATAGCCTGGTATTTTGTCATAGGAAAGAATAGGTAAATGCTACAGAAACAATACTGAGAGTGGGATTGTTACTTCTATGAATTTGAACATGTGGTTTTGGTCTTTTGGAATTTGTATACAGAAGAATATGGAAGGATTTTGAACTTTGGATTAGAGATGCCTCAAAGTGCTATAAGCAGAGCTTGTTGGGCCATTCTGTAGAGTTGGAAAAAACAAACTATAGAAAGAACTATGTAGACTGTGAACATTTGGCTTATGAAGTATCAGACTTTGTTGGAACTGGGTTGGAAGCAGTTCTTGTGATATTTTGGCTGTGTTCCACCCATGTCCTGAGAATTTGAGCAGAACTGAATTTAAAAGCAATGGAATGGTATGTTTGTTGAAAGAAAAACCTAGAGCAGGAAGCTATGGATAATGTAAAGTTTGGCACAGAAAGAAATGTAAGTAAATTTAAAGCCTCAGACCCATCAACTTAGGCTGCAATTATTAAATGATTGCCACCATTAAGGATGGACCAGCTGTTCTGTATTGGGTCAATGGGAAAGATGCCCTCAGGATGAAATTCCTGGTTTGGAAAGAAAGTAAGCGGCATAACTGGAAGGGTAAAAAGTTACCTAAGCCTTTTAGAGCCCAGAGGATTTCATGTCCTAGATGCTGACATGAAGTGACAGTAGTTGATGTTTGCTCTGCTTGTTTTCTGTCTTGCATTGGTCCAGTCTCTCCTTTTTATGCCTTTTTTTTGCAATGACAATTCTTACTCTGTACCACTATGTCTTGGAAGAATGTAACTTGTATTTGGGTTTTCTAGGGCTCACAATTAAGAGCCTATCATAAATCTCAGATGAGACTTTAGACTTTTAAAAAGTGGGGGATTTTTTTTTGAGGTAGGGTTTCACTCTAGCCCAGGCTGACCTGGAATTCACTATTTAGTCTCAGGGTGGCCTTAAACTCATGGTGACCCTCCTACTTCTGCCTCCCAAGTGCTGGGATTAAAGGCATACACCACCACACCTGGCAAAAAGTGTTTTAAATTTTATTTTGTATTTATTATTACACAAAAGAGAGATAATGGGCACACCAGAGCCTCCAGCCACAGTAAACAAACTCCAGAAACATGTGCCACCACATGCATCAGGCTTACATGGGTTCTGGGGAGTTGAACCTGGGTCCTTAGGTTTTTCAGGTAAGTGCCTTAACTGCTAATCCATCTCTCCAGCCTGATTTTGGACTTTTGGGTGGTGTTTGGATTGGTAAAGTCTGTGGGGACCTTTAAAGTTGGATTGAATGCACTTTCATCATGAGATGATCATGAGTCTATGGGATAGCATATGGTATTTCGTTTGTATCATGTCCCATAGTTTCATATGTCTATAATTAAGTCTCCTAATTTGTTCCAAGCTCATGGAGACTTTGGGATGTTGAGCTTTACTAGAGGAGGTCTATCAATGGGGACAGACATTGAGCTTTATTAGTCCACCTCAATAGGTGTTCAGGAGATCACCCTTGCTGCTGTCTCCTGCTGATATATGACACTGTGACAAGATGTCACTGTCATTCTTTTCTTGCCATGATGAAGCTTTCCCTTTAAAAACACTTGATGAAATAAACCCTTTCCTCCCATAGGCTGTTTCTGGTTTTTCCCAGAAACAAAAAGCTACAGCTACATCAGAAATGCCTGAAAGACAAATAGCCACCTGAATTTTGGGGATACCCAAATTCCATGGTTAATGACTAAGATGGGACAGGCCAGCAATGCCTGTGTGGGAGATGAGATATAGGCTGGCAATGTCTGACTTGGAAAAGAGGGGCAGGCCAGTGATGTCTATCCATCAAAAGAGAGTTTAAGGCAAGGGATGTCAGACCAAGGCTAGAGTTACCTAGTTAGGCTGGAAACCTGAAAATATCCCAGATCTATATTATACTTCCTTATTTCCTTTTTTATATATATACACAAAAACACAGGAAAACAATTTATCTTTAGTATTCATTTAAAAAAAACTAAAAATCTCTGGTCTAACATAATGTGGAGGCAAGCATTTCTATCTGTAAGTATATACCCCTTCCTTTGCTGTTTAACTCCTAAAAATGAATAGGGAAATTTATTGCTTTAGATCTGCATGATCAGTTACCCACCTTTTTTTTTTTTTTTTTTTTTTTTGTAACTAAGCCTGCCTTACATTTCAAAGAGAGAGAAATATAAATTTCTAGTTATCTTTTCTTGCGGAACACCCAGATTTTATGCAATTATGTAATGTGTGTCCACGTTAATTCTTTCTATATGTTGTTTTATCAAAATGGAGACATGATGACACTATTCTACACATATACACATAACTAAATAACAAAACCTGTGGCCATTTCAATTCTTCCATTTATTTTTATCTTATATTGACATTATTTTTTGTTTAATCTATAGGTATTTCTTGGTATTCAAACCTAAAATTTGTGAATGTTATTGCTTTGATTATATATTGAAAGGTATAATAAATGCATACTCATAAACTTAAGTACTTTTAACTTCTTAAAACCATCTGTGAGAAAAAGACCAAATAGTACTTTACTAGCAGACACACCTGTAGGACTGGACATAGACCATATCTGTGCTTCAGGGGACAAGGAGGCCAGCGGCCTGAGGTACCACCTCACTACTGCCTGTGAGGAAATACAGGATGTTATGTCCTCTTTCTAGCTTGCTTGAAGGGAATCTCCCTTTCAAAGGGAGCTGGTAAAGGAACAGACATACAAAACTGAGTACACAAAAGGTCTCCTGAGGGATTTCTAGAGGTACCCTTTGGCACAAAAGAGCATTGTTCCTCATCTGGAATGTTCTAGGGTCTTTCTGTACTGCCTGGAATTGCTACTGCCATTTTCCCACCAACTTGATGGAGCCAACAGTGAGGAGGATGGAGCAAAGAGAAAATAATGTGCTTGGTGAGTGCTGCATCAAGCCCCTGTGCCACGATGACCTACCTCATGAATCTGGCAGGACTGCCTGTTCTGGGATGTTTATAAAAAAATCAAAGTGATAGGAAAATTTCCATATTTGAGTTTCTGTGTCAGGCTAAAGAATGGAAAATAGGTCATGTGTCATATGGGTCCCTGTATCTCTGAAGCTTGCCATGTCATCCAGGCTTGGAAACTGTACCCACAGCCAATGAAGCACCTTCCACTATCTTCCTTTGGTCCTATGGCCACTTGCATTTGGCCTCACTACAGAAGTTTCCTCTTCCTTGTTATCAGAGAAGAACATAAAGACATATGGTCTATTTGCAGGACAAACTGCTGCCTGATATGCCTTTTCTGGGATCCAATCAATGAACAGAAATGCCAAATCCAAGCACAGCACTCATATGGAAGGTTAGAAGCTGGAAAGTGAGTCTGTTTCAGCGGCATATCAACCATAGCAGGGGAAGTTCAGCCACACCTGCTTGGTTACATCACACCTTCTTGCTTGTAGATGGGAGAAGGGAAACAAATTCACTATTTCCCTTTTAGCATTAATTCCACTTCCTGAGATTTAGATATGGCACAAAAATATTTCTTCCATCCATTAGTTCCCCATAGAGTACTCTGGCTGAAATTCTCTAGAGGGGATTTTCAGAATAATGAGTAGTGACTTAGGGCCTGGGTACAAAAGGACAATACTTGTTGGCACTTGTTGGTAGGTGACTCTGGGCAATTTTATCACTTTAGCCCTGAACTTCAGTTGCTGCAGCTATTAAATGGGGATAAGAATGGCAACCATGGGCTGGAGAGATGGCTAAACAGTTAAGGCGCTTGCCTGCGAAGATTAAGGACTCAATTTCATTTCCCCAGTAACCACATAAACCCAGATGTATACGGTATGTATGCATTTGGAGTTCATTTTCAGTGGCGAAGGCCTTGGTACACCCATTCTGTCTCTCTATCTTGCTCGTTCTCTCTCATTTTTTCACAAATAAATAGTTTTTAAAAGAATGGTAATCATGTTATAATATCATTAAATAAGGTAGTGTAAGAGAAACTCTTTAGTATGTGCTAGAAGAGAAAGATGATGTCATCAAATTAGGAGAGAGACTAATGGAGAAAGGGAGGGGATATGATGGAGACCGGAGTTCTAAAGTGGAATGGGGGAGGGGAGGAAAATATCAGGTGGGGTTTTTTTGGTATGTAAGATTAAAAGTCAATAAAAATTTTAAAAAAATACCGACAAATGTCACCATGCTGATGTAACCAAACAGAAATGGAAGGTCTAACACAGAAAATGTTGGGCCTTGCTAGTAACAGGATATTCTAGCTCCTGTCACACAAGTTGCCCCACCAATTTGTCAAAAGGTCATTGTGAGTTCTGTGCTTGATTGAAGAAAACTTGCCAGATGACTTTCATCTGAAAAATAAAACAAGAAATGCAACTTGGGCTGTTTGACAGACAAGTCACTAAAGTTTAATATTCCAACTTGATGGAGAAGTGGAGGCTGGTCATTTAGCAGTACTACTTCCAGAACTTGATCTAGTCACAGAACTGCTGTAGGTTTTGTTGCAGGATGTTTGCAGCCTTGGTGCTGAGAGCTATGGTGGGCCTTCCAGTGATGCTGGGGAGTCTAAATGAGGAAGACAGATACTTAAAACCACCCATAAGCTGAAGAAATTGCAGCTTCTGTCCCTCATTTTCAAATCTAACAGTATTGCACTGGCCAAACTGGGTTCCCACTCACTTGCCAGGTTATAAAGCTTTGATCTTGCCTGACTCCTGATTGTTTTCTTATTGCAAGCTCTTTTGCCTCACCTGGCCTATTTATGCCTCAACTATGTTTCCTAATTGAAACATTTGGTCCTGGAGGGCTCATGAAACTCAGGTGGTAAACAAGATTAGGAAAGCTGAAACTTAAGGCCTTTCAAGGACCATCCCCAAGGTTATAGGAAAACACATTTTGTGTGTGGGAGGTCTCTGACCAGCTGAGCTGTCTGCAAATGTTGCAGTATGCTCCAGAGACGCAGCTTCTGAGTCTTGACCTATGCTGGGGTGGTCTTTTCAGTGATGCAGCTGCCCTTGAGTCATCCATGATCTAATCAGTGGCCTCATCAGTGGTTAGTAACCCCAAAAAATTCGCTGATCCACTAACATTGGATTTTGTTGCAGTTGTGTTTTGGTCTATTTTTTTGTGCCCAATCTACAGTGAATAGATGTGTGTTTGCATCTTCCCAGGGAAACAGTTTCACACAGCATGCTCTCTTCCTCTTCTATTTTTTTACTTTTCACAGCAAACTGGCTATTCTTCCTTTTCTTGGAATTTACTTTATTCTAACTTGGGGCCTCTAGGGTGTTTCCTATTGGGCTGCCATTCTAGAACTTCAACATTGATTAACTTCTTCTTACTTCCTTTTCGCAGAAATTTCTCCACATACTTGGAGTGGACTGGGAGGACCTCTCCCTTCTGGTGGATCTTCCTTTAAGCAATGCTCTCTGGGACTCCCCTGTTTTGGACTCTTCCCCAAGGCTGTCTCATCCTTTGCTTCTCTCCTGCACTGAATATGTATACAGGGCACCCCTGTTCTCACAGAGCCAAGGATCATGCATAATTCATATGCCAGCACTCTTATAGAAATAGCAGACTGACTCAGATGGGAGTCTCTGTAGGAGATCTCTTACCTGGAACATTCAGAAGGTTATGCTGAGAAGGATGAAAAGTCCAGTTCCAGTTTAAGGAACCCACAGACCTGATAGTCAAGTGTTACATGTGATCTTGGGCAACTAAGCAGCTATTACTAATATTTTGGACCCCTGGAAAAATCTGAAGCTATATATGTTCAGTTTAGAGAACCTTTCTCAGGGGTGGTATCGTTGTCTGATGCTGGTTTTGCAGTTATTGTGAGTAATGTTTTTGTTTTCAGGAAGGTTCTAAAGCTAAAAACTTACCTTTAAGTTTTAGTAAAAAGAAATAAAGTAAATGAGCAAGCTGGTAGCAGCTCAAGCACATGACTTCAAATATTCACCACACACATTTTCCAAGATTTCTGTAGGGCTGCTGTTGTGTGTATATACATGTGGAAGTCAGAGGTTAATGTCAGATGTCTTTTTTAATTGATATCCAAATTATTTTTTATTTTCTTTGGTTTTCCAAGGTAGGGACTTGCTCTAGCCAAGACTGACCTGGAATCCATAATCTCAGGTTGGCCTCAAACTCACAGTGATCCTCTTCCCTCTGCCTCCTGAGTGTTGGGATTAAAGGCATGCATCACTATGTGTGGCCACCTTATTTTTTTGAGACAAGATCTCTTACTGAACCTGGAGCTCACTGATTTGGCTAGAAATGCTAGCAAGCAAGGCCAAGGTATTCTTCTGTCACTACCTCTTCATTGCTTCAATTATATGCAGATGTTTTTATGTGGATTTTGGGGAACCTAACTAAGGTTTTCATGCTTATGGACAAGTACTTTACCCACTGAGCCATCTTCTCAGCCCCCTCTCCCATTTCAGTAGGTTTTCAAGTTTCCAAGTAGGAAATAGATGAGGAAATATTTCCCAGGGATCTGTGACACTGAGAACAATCAACTGCCTATTTTCAGGTTATCCTTCCCTGCCCTGTCTGTACTTCACCAGTGCCAGGTCAGGCTCCAGGGCCTGACAGTTCCTGGCTTGCTCACAACCTATGGAGGATCACAAAGTTTGGATTCATGTTTAGATTTCATTGCCAGCTCTGCTCCTCACCTCCTGTTTGAGGAGGAAGCTGTCTTTCCTGGGTTGCCAGGGGCTTGGGAAATGGGAGGGTATAGCTCTGACCTGAGGAGAATGGGATGTGTTCCCCGCTTCCTAGTAGGTGTACTCCAGTGCTCAGGGCCAATTCCAGGTCACATTATCTCTGAAGATACCCTGGTGGCCCCTCCACCCCAAGGGCTCCTAAGCTCTCTCTGTAGGCAAATTAGAGACCTCTGACTCAGGGTTATTGTAGTAGCCAGGTTCCTGCTATGTCAAGTGTTGTTGGTGACTCACAAGGAGCCCAGTGGGAAGGTGGAAGTGTACAGAATACATGAAGAAATTGAAGAACACAGTCTCTCTGGACCTTTCTCTATCTCACTCTGCTCCAGAACTTCTGCAAATCTTGGAGAAAACTGGGAGGATGATGGAATCTTTTTTCCTGCCTACTCACTGGTGACTTCTGTGCCTTCTTATACACACCATAACACCCAGGAAGAGGAAAGAGGTGTTCGTCTTCTTCCCATTTAATTTCAGATTTCACCTCAAGACATTTGTTCTCTTGACTATGTATTGTCAGGAATGAAAACTAGTATTATGGTCAGCAGGGGAAGATGATAATGATGATCAGGGTATGTTGATGATGGTGATTGTGGTGGTGGTAAAAATAATGATTATAATGTTACTGGGAATGATGCTGATGATGCTGATCATGATAACAATGGAGATGATTATGGTGGTTGTGGTGATGTCGATGGTACTGATGGTGATAACATCGATGATGATGGTGTTGTTGGTGGTGATTCTGATGGTGATGTTGATAACAATGGTGGTTGTGATGATGATGGTATTGATGACTATAACAAGCAGTAAACTGTCTTTACAAGCACCTGCTACATTGTAGGCATTGTTGTCCACATGACATATACAAACTCTCCTGTATTTTTCTCATGAAACTTATTGTCAAATGCTATGGTCTATTTCTTTCAGAGAAGGAATCTGAGACTTGTTGAAGCTATGTATTTTTCAGGACCACAGAGTTGGTGGGGACAATCACCACCTGAGGTTTCTACATGTACTGGGTAAATCTGTAGCTGGGATATATCCCAATTGCTATGCAGGGGGACAGGCCACCAAGCTTCCTGCCATCCAGTAGACTTTTCATACTTGTAGTCTCTCACCCTCCCGCCACCCTGTGACTCACCAACAGCACTCTATACAGCAGAAACCTGGCTGCCACAATAACCCTGAGTCAGGGATTTCTAATTTCCCTCCAGAGACAGCTTAGGAGTTCTTTGGTGTGGAAGAGCCACCAGGATATCTGCATAGATTATGTGACCTAGAATTGGCCCTGGAGGAGCCACCAGGATACAGGAAAGCACAAAAAATGAATGGACTTTAAGCCAAGACTTTGGTTGCTGGTTATAAAAGCTCATTTTCATTGGTTTAGGACAGGGCAAAAAAGTGAAAAGCATAAATGAACAAACATGGCCATCACATGGCTTTACAGGAAATGTTGTGTTTTTTACTGTATATGTACTCCTTGAATTTCTAAACTTTAACACTTACAAGACTTGTAGATTGATTGATTGATTGTCAGTACTGGTGATAGAACCAGGACCTAATGCATGCTAAGAAAGGGCTCTATCCTGAGTTACAGCTCCAGCTCAAGATCTGTGATTCTAAATGGAAGTGTAAACTCCACCATATGAACACAGCATGACCTGGCTTCCTGACCTTGCTTGGTAGACCTGTACATTGCTCCTAGATTTTGTTATCTTAAGTGTGTGATGAGCCATACCATGTTGGGCCCTAAGAGGCCTGGGTGTGAGGCCTAATGGAACTTCCTGAGCCTGACTAGAGTTTAGAGACCTATCTTGGGCCTCTTACTTCCGCTTAGGAGTGACTCAGCAAGACCTAAGCCAAAACTGCCTCCGCCCAGCTACTGCTGACGTGGTGAAATACTATTGGCCCTTACACCTTTATCTCATCCTGAGACCCACCCTCTTTCTCAAAGCTATATAAACTCCTTCCTACTACAATAAAACGAGTTCCTGCTTTGACAGAACTCCCGACCCAGTGTGTTTTTCTCTCCAGTGTCTTAGAGGAGGGGGTCTGGGTTAGCCTAGCCCCCCCCTTAAACACCACCAAGCCGTAATGGGCAACCTCCCTCCCCACCAGAGGACGCCGCAATTGCAGGCTCTTAAGGCCCTCCTCTTGCAACATGGCTTAAAAGTGCAACAAAAGGACCTCCATGGCTTTTGGGACAAAACTCTTGTTTTATCCCCATGGATTAGTCCAATCCTCCTTGCCATAATTGCCAGCCTTAAAGGCTTCTCTGTGGAGAAAGCCATTTCTACCCATAACAAAAGCTGTAAGGAAACTAAAACTGGCTCTTAAAATCTCGTCTCTCCCAAGGCCGCCACCCAAACTGCCACCGGCCCGCTGTCTTTTCAGCCCATAACCGCCACCTGTGGCAATAGTGCTCACAACCACCCCTCCCCCTCTTTACCCTTGGAAGGACCTCGGCCTGATCCATCCTAGACACACCCAGGCAGCTGCCAGTTTGCTAACACACACCATTGCCCCACCCTTCACCGCCTTCCCATTAAAGAAGGGCCAGAGGCTACAGCCAGGCCCTGGTACCCCACCCCCTCTCTGATCTGGCTCTTATCCACAAGGCAGCCCAGGAATCTGGCATTGACTCTTACGTTAAACAGGTTCTTTTACATACAATGGGCCATCCACCTTCAGACTTACTGAGCACATTCACTCACACACTGGTCTGCCTAACTTTATTGCTAATGGGAATTCACAGGTAGACAAATTTTTGTTGCTGTCTCCTCCTTGCCACCCTTAAAACAAGCTAGATGTTTGCACCAAATGTTCCATCTATTCCCCACTAACCTAAGAACCCTACATCCTGAGCTCGCTTGGCCAATGCAAGCATTTAGCCCGTACCTGTAAGGCATGTGCCCCCCCATCCCCATTAGGCCCCCTACAGCCTCAAGGAGTCAATCAATCCTAGAGGCTTTACCCCAAATTCTATCTGGCAGATGGATGTTACCCACATACCTTCCTTTGGTAACCGCAAATATGTCCATGTCATTGGGGACACTTACTCTAAGCTTACTTTTACTATTGTTCTCTCAGGGGATAAGGTGTCCCATGTCATTAAGGCAACAAAAACAGCTATGTTGGTCATGGGCGTGCCTTGGTCAATTAAAACTAACAATGGCCCTACATACACATCTGCCCAATTCACATCCTTCATGTACATTGCACACTATTCTCCATTTAGAAAACTTAAATATATTTTTCTCTCAGTTGATACTTTCTCCCATGCTTGCTGGGCATTGGCACACATCGGGGAAAAGGCTAAACATTCTATTAGCCATATGCTTCAATGCTTTGCCACCCTTGGATTGCCAGATCAAGTCAAAACTGATAATGGCCCCTGCTTCGTAAGCAGGGCCTTTATAGATTTCCTCCAAACCTGGAAAATCTCACTTTCCACAGGCATCCCATATAACCCACGGGGCCAGGCCATCGTGGAAAAATATAATCAAACTCTCAAGTCTCAATTACAAAAACAAAAGGGGGAATCCCTACCCCCACACGACCAACTAAAAAAGGCATTATTAACCCTAAATATTTTAAATTTTTCTAAAGAAGATAGACACTTGTCCCCTTTTCAAAAACATTGGACCTCAGCTGTTACTTACAGCTCCATCTGGGTCAAATGGAGGGACCCATTGACTGGGGCCTGGAGAGGACCAGACCCCCTCCTCACAGCAGGGAGAAGGTTTAGATGTGTATTCCCTCAAGAGGAAAAAAGACCCATTTGGGTACCAGCAAGAGACCTAAAATATTTACCCCAACAAGGGGATAATAACAATCACCTCTCCAGGGAGTGTTCCACCCCTGAGAACTGTGCCTCTGTTTCTTCCCCAGGAACGACTGGAGATGTGGATGCTACTAGACCCAAATAATGCCAGAAAAATATAGGAAGATTTGGGAGAGGAGACGGGACTTCCAAGACAACCCGCTGTGGATGGGCTTACATGGCTTTTTACCCTACCTTCTCCCTCCCCTTGGACCCTTCCTTCTCCTTCTTCTTATCCTAACTGTCGGGCCCTGTGTAATTAATAAGATTACACAATTCATTCACCAACAGCTAGAGGCAATTAAACTTCATCAGGTCGAAATACATTACCACAGGCTCGCAACTCAGGAGCCGGGCTCTTCCTCTGACTGGCTGTCTTCCTAGCATCCTCCCCGCCCTCCATGGAACCAATGACAGGTAAGATCTCAGACAGGCTGAGCCAACCTAAGACAGGTCATGGAGTGGATTTTCGATGGGCTGGAGGCATGGTACCCAGTGATGGGTAAGATCCCCAGAGGGGGACAACTTAAGACAGGGGCTGTAGCAGACAGCTTCAGGTTCACTGAGATGAACTTCCAGATCAGGCACAGTTATGGAGGAAGGGATATCATTTACTGAAGCTTACAGATCCAGGGGAAGTTCCAATAATGGCAGAAGAAGCTGGCCTGCCTTCACAGGGCCAAGCAGAGAGAGAAAAAGCCAACCAGCCACACAGCACACTGAGAAAAACTACAGCCAAAAAGTCACACAGCACACTTCAGGAACTCCTGCTAGGCACACTTTGCATATCTTTACAATGGAATCTCAAACTCACCACCAACACCTTAAGACCAGCCCCCAGTGACATTGCCTCTAGCAAGGTGATTGCAGATGCAAACCATAACTAATAAAATACTGAATATATTGGGGGACATATATTCAAACTACCACAGGGGCCATGGTTTCCGCCGTTCTTACAAAAACAAAAGGGGGAGATGTTGGGCCCTAAGAGGCCCGGGTGTGAGGCCTAGTGGAACTTCCTGAGCCTGACTAGAGTTTAGCAACCTGTCTTTGGCCTACTTCCGCTTAAGAGTGACTCAGCAAGACCTAAGCCAAAACTGCCTCCGCCCAGCTACTGCTGATGTGGTGAAATACTATTGGCCCTTACACCTTTATCTCATCCTGAGACCCACCCTCTTTCTCAAAGCTATATAAACACCTTCCTACTACAATAAAATGAGTTCCTGCTTCAACAAGACTCCTGACCCAGTGGGTTTTTCTCTCCAGTGTCTTAGAGGAGGGGGCCTGGGTCGCCGACATTCACCATCCTGCTCAGCCCCAAGAGGAGCCGGCTGGACCGGCTCTTTCTTCAGCCCTACCTGCTGGGAGGAAGCAGCAATACCACGCATGAATCTTTGTGGTCATATTTACTTTCAATCGTATAATGGGTTTGTAGATGTGAAATTACTGGTCTGAAGAATGTACATTTTTTTAAAGTCCTTCCATGCATGGCTGGGCTTCCAAAGGCTTCTTCCCAACTTGATCTTCAATTTAAAGGGTGAAAGTGCCCATCCCTCATGACCCCCACCAGCATCATGAAGTAATATTATTAGAAGAAGATGAATTTTGCCAGACAGCCACTTCTAATAATGATTGCTGCTCTGAATGCATGCCTGCCACCAAGTGAGCTCCTATAGCATTCCTCAACTAGAAAGTAGAGTTCCCTAAGGTCAGCCAAGGGTTGTTGGTAACCTTTACCTTGGGATTGAGAGGCTGTTTCCTTTTTATCTGAGGCAAGCCAAAACAATGGTATAAAAATTGTTTTTTTATGGCACATTGATGTTCTTAGGTTTTGAACTATGGAGCTCTGCTGTAGGCAACCTACGCCTTGTAGTCCCACTGGAGTCTGTGCCTATAGAAGCACCTTGGCCCTGCTGGCAGTACTTACCTCATGATATTGTCCACTAACATGTTTGGGGCTGGGATCTCAAGCCACCCATGAGAAAGCTGTTCCCCCATCTGAAGAGCAGGGATTCTTGCCAGCTGGGGCTACCTTAGAAAAGTCATTTTTTTCTCTCCCCTACCCATCCTGTCATAAGGGTCTCAACTCAGAGGAGCACCTGATAGCAGGGATGGGTTTTTCCTCATGGTGAAAGCATGGGCTTTCTAGGGAGTGGATGGGTTTTCTTAGAGGTCTTCAAGTGGCCCTGCAGGTTACTGAATTCTGCCTACCCCACAACATCCCCTAACACATATTTTTCTTGGCATTTTTGTGCTTCATCCCTATTTCATCTGTCTCTGCATTTAGAAAGTTATCTTTCTAGTTACTGTACTTTGGGCACTATATTAGCTTTAACCTTTGAAATTGACTCAGTTTGGGGTCACAGTTGGCTCATATGTCACCAGTCAACCTCAGCTATAGGTTCAGTGAAGGTGACACACCACACACGTACCACATGAACATGGCCTTGTTTTCATCCTGGGGCTTCCTCAAGTGCAATGTGGGAAACAAACTCAATATTACACACATTCCATGCACATGAATATGAGTGTGTGCACCAATGAAGAACACTATGCACATAGGTGTGGACACACATGTGCACAACAAGCTAACACAAATATGGCTGCATATACATTCACTCCTATGTTCACATGTCCATACACATGGACACAAAAGCACACATGGTGCACAAATGTACAAGTATGCATGCTCATGCATGCACATAGACACACATAAGCATACACCTATATACAGTACTTCTCACATATCTATGTAGTCTATATATTGTTACATATAGTCATTTGGTTGGAATTTTCCACCAACAGAAACTGTGCCACACAATTCCTACAAGTGCATCTTTTCATCCAATGATGTATTATGGCCAGGTACAGTGGTGCACTCCTTTAATCCCAGCACTTGGGAGGCAGAGGTAGGAGGATCATCATGAATATGAAGCCAGCCTAAGACTACAGAGTGAGTGCCAGGCCAGCCTGGGTTAGAGTGAGACCCTACCTCAAAAACAAAGAAACAAAACAAAACAAAAATTAAACAATGTATTACTGATATCCCTTCATGTGAGTATGTAAAAATCTATTTCATGCTTTTTTTATTGTAAAATTAGTTTATCAGTGTTCTGAGCATGCTTGCCTCTGAATGCCTGAGTGGGTTTCTGCACATGTGTGTATGAGTCTATACATGTTTGTGTATTCTTCTGTGTCTTTTTGTGTCTGAGCAAGTGCATATGTTTGTATTTATGTACACATTCACATACATGAATACCTGTGTGTATATGTGTCTCTGAGTGTCATATGCAACATACTGGACTTCATGATAAGGTGCCTGTCTGTGTGGATCTCAAAGTCCTCTTGTGGGGCCTGGTGGGAGGTGTCTTGCCTGACTGAGCACAGCCTGGAAGAGGTAAGCAGGCTAGGCTACCCATGAGGCTCCACTGTCTGCTCCTCACTAGGGAGGTCTTATTGGGCATAGGGAGAATGCTAGAGTAATGGAGAGCAGAAATGGCCCAAAGGCTCTTCTGCAGGGTGAACCTGGTGAGAAGAGCCACCCCCACCATGTAAAGCCTTTTCAAGGCTCACTCAGTCTTGAACCAACATATCTCCTTTGGGTTGGGGTATAAAAATCAGCTGCATAAGTGTCAGGTGGCCCAGCAAGTGTCCTAAAGAGGCCTCCAGGGCCAGTTCTGCAGGCATTTTGAAACTGGCATTCACAATTCATTTTACCGCTTTGCATTAGTGAAGGCTGGTGGGTTGAACTCAGGCTAATAAAACAATGTTGTTGATGTTTTTTTTTTTTCTTGGTCTTTAAAATAATGGACTCATCACATGGAGTCCACAAGGTTATTTCCTGTCCTTAAATGAATAGCATTAACAACTCACATTAAGAGAATGGCCACAAAGTTATAAAGTCTTAGATAGTATATTATCTGGTTTACAAAAAAATATTTCCAATTTTTTATAGCTACTATTCTCATGCCTCAGATTTGCAGAGTGGGTTCCTCTGTCCATGTATGACTCTAGAAGATGGATGCTGGCCTGTCAGATTGGTAGTCCAAGCAGTCAGGGCTGTAGCAGTGACCCAGGGTCAGGGCCCTCAGGGCCTTGAGAAGCTATACTTCCTTCATCCCCTAAGGTCATGCCTGGCCTGGCTCTGTGGGTACCACACCTGCCTTTGGCCCATGCCCAACAGTGCTTTCTCAGAGTGAGGATTCATGTGCCCTCAGTCCACTGAGCTTATTTGGAGCAGTAGGTGAGGGCCCCACCTGCTACAAGTGTCTCTCTTTTCCTTCTATCATTACCTAGAGTTTCCTGTTCAAAGAAGTAGACTACTGACCTGGCTGAGCTGAGGCCACTCCCTGTCACCTACACCCATGGCATTATTTTCCTGGTATGCTTCAGGTGGAGGGCCATGCTGGACCAAGGAAGTCAAAAGGAATATGTCAGGGAGGTGTGTGGGTCTACTGAACCAGCAACTGGGTCAGTACCTTCCACTTCTGGGTTTACTTGGATCTCAGAGGCATGTGGGGGCCATATGGAGATGTAAGAACCAGATACCATAAACTGCATACCTACCTGTCCTTTGGAGGTCAAGGAGCAGGGAGCAGATTCACAGAAGCCATCAATGTGGGTATATACTCTGAGAGCCACAATTGTAGTCCCTTTTCTGTACTACAGCTGGCACTGGATAGTAAAAAGATGTTGACCCCTGAGGACATGTTCAGCAGCTAGAACACTTAGGATCTTTCCACAGACCAAGGTGCTCCAAGCTCCAGAACCAGCAGGATGCAGCCAGCATCACGTATCTTCTTTGTGTGCTTAAAGGTACAATGGCAAAAAAGAGACTGATAAGTGCTCCCTCTCTTCAATCTCTCACATGCCCCTGGGTGTGGCTAAGACCCAGAGTTGTAAGAAACTGAGGTATGCAGTACTGTGGCTGGCTCTACTGCTTTCCCATCTCTACTTCTGTATACCCTCCTGGCTGTGTGCCTGTTCTTTGCTAGACACCACCTCCTTTGCAGTGGGGAGCACAGTGTGAGGCTCTGGCCTTTTCTTCCAGTGGGCATGGGAAGAGACTTTGAGTGCAAAGGAGAAAGTTAATCTCCATACTTGTGGTTAGTATTTCCTCAGTGTGCTTTCAGACTTGGTGTTGATGATTTGGGCACTTCGGTCCATAGGCATTCCAAGTTTCCTTTCCAGTTTTTTTTTTTTTTTTTTTGTCTGTTCAACGAGTCACTTTGGGGTCTGGAGAGATTATTCAGTGGTTAAAGGTAGTTTTGGATTCGATTTTCCACTGCCCACGTAAAGCCAGATGCACGGAGTGGCGCACGTGTCTGGTGTTCGTTTGCAGAGGCAGGAGGACCTGGTGTGCTCATTCTTAGAATTTGGGACTGATTAGAGTGACGAGAGAAATACAAGAGTTAGAAAGCTAGCACAGACGATTATTACTTTTATTATTTAGCCTTAAATGGAGTTTACCGCCCTCTTTGGGCTGCATTCCCAAGCAACCCGACTACAGAAGATACAGACCTGGCCCGCTGGGGGCCTACACGCCTCACACAGTCTAAGGGCTGGGCCTCCATCAGAAGGATTCCCCCCACACCCCACACCCCCGGCCCACGAGCGGCGCCGGTGAGTGAGTCTTCCGTAATTCACATTTCCTGCATCGCGCCTTGCGGTGGGGATCCGTCGCTGGGCTTTTCCCTGTTACTGAGGGAATTCCGGGTAGTTTCTTTCCCTCCACTGACTAAATTCAGCGGGGTCCCCACGTCTGATCTGAGGAAGGAGCGGAGGTGGCCGGTTGGACGCGGTAGGACTGGGCACTCCGTTCCCCACGCCGCCCCACGCTTTCAGAACCAGGAGCACGAGAGAGCCAGCGTGGAAGAGACAGGGATCCCTAGTCGTGACGCAGAGAGACACGCACGTAACCCCGAACGCTCTCGTCATAAACTACCCCACTACGAGGAGGGTGCGCGAAGGGCAGGCGGGCCGAGATTGGGAACACAGGCAGGTGACCGCGATTTTGTCCTGCTCAGAGCTCGCGGGATGCGGTGAGGCCAGTCCCCCGACACGCGGGAGAGGCGCGCATCCGACGGGCAACCAAGGCGGCCTGCGGTGCTACACGGGAGGGGTGGGCGGTGGCGCTACACGACGGGGCGTGCACCCTCGAGAGGGGTAAGGTGGGTCAGAAACCCGCAACCTTGCAGGCGACGCCTCATGAGCCACACCACCCCGTGAGAACCGAGCAGGGAAGAAGTTCCCCCGAACAGCAGCAGCCAGCCCCTTCACCTATGCTATCTTTCCCTCTCCTTTGCCCCTCCTTCCCTTCTACTCTCTCTCCTTGTAAACAAACAAACAAACAAACAAATAAATAAATAAATAAATATTTTAAAGTCATTTTGGCATGCCCCCCCCAAGCAATGACTGGTGTTCTCACAACTCATATAACCCACAACTTTATGGAGAATACCAGCAATCCCACTAAGAAAGGCCTTCAGTGAATTCGGGGAAGTGAGGAGGGAAATGATGGTACAAACACATGATGTGTCCATACAATGTTTCTACTTAATACTATTTAAAAAAGTCATTTTGGGGCTGGGAAGATGGCTAAGTTAGTAAGAAAATGAGTGTTTGTTGTTCAAGCAAGAGGACCTGAGAGGGCTATTCCCCAGCACCAAGATAAACAGCTGGCTGTGATCACATATGTCTGTAATCCAGTCTGATGGTGAGATGGGGGTGAGGGAAAGGAGGAATTAGAGAATTCATGGAGCTTTTTGTGGGATAATGGCCGCTCCAGGTTGAATGAGAGACTCTTCTTAAGGAAGTAGGAGGGTGAGGGAAAACAGGAGGACATTCTCCTCTGGCTTCTGCAAGAGTGTGCACAGGGATTGCACATCTGCACACATGTGTATACCCCACACATCACACTACACATACTTTATACACACACATAAGAAAACAAATCACTTTGCATCCTGAGGATAAATGACTATTTTCTTGCATTCTGGTTATGGTAGCTTCCTAACACTTGGATCTTCAGAGGACTTGGACTTTATTCCACTTTCTGTTCTGAGATAGAGACAGCTTTGTATTTTCAAAACAAACTTTCTAGGGCTTGTTCTGTGCCCTCTGCTTTTTTGCCTGATTTTGATCACGCCCGTGGCAGCTGCAACAAACCAGCTGTCTAAAGCCTGAGACCTTCATTGAGTATCAGCTCTGATCACTAGAGCTATGGAGCACCCATTCCAGGCTAACCAACCTGTTTGCCTGCTTCAGCTGCAGTTGCAGCTGCAGCTCCAGCTGTCTCAGGGGCAAGCCCAGTACTCTTCACAGTGAACTAGCAAGACTGAGCAGACATTAAACCTCCTGTTCCTCACTTTCTGTATTCTTTCTTGATTCTGACAGAGCTGATAATTCCATCATTGTAGGATTGTTGCAAAAAAATGGATTTAGAGGGGTTGGGGAGATAGCTCAGTCAGTAAAGTACTTGTGAGAGCGTGAGGTCTCGGATTTGTAACCCCAGGACCTGTGCAAAAATCCAGGCATAAGCCGGGCATGGTGGTGCACGCCTTTAATCCCAGTGAGGTCTCGAGAGTTTTGTGAACATAGTTAATTCCAGGTCAGCCTGGACCTGTGCGAAAAAAAAAAAAAAAAAAAAATCCAGGCATAGTGAAATGTACCTATAAGCCCTGTGCTAGGGAGGTGGAGAAAGAAGGATCCCTGGGGCTTTCTGGCTAATCTAGCCAAATTAGTGAGCTATAGGCTCAATGAGAAACTCTGTCTCAAAAAAAAGTGGAAAGTGATTAAAGAAGACCCTTGACAGCAACTTCTGGCCTCCACACACACATCTACTCTGCACATGAATATGCACACACACATATACCACACACAAAAATTTTTGAAATGCATTAAGAGTTCAAGCATGCTGTCTATTTCAGAGTGAAAATAAAGATGGTGATTATAAGTTGGTGATGGTAAAGGTGGCGATAATAATGATGGTAAGATGATGATGGCAATAGTACAGAAGGTGATGGTTATGATGGAGTGATGATGATAGTGATGCTGATGAAGATCACATTGATGATGGTGATACAGTGAATATATGATGGCAATGGTGAAGAATGGTTATAATAGCGATGGTGGTGGTGAAGATAAAAATAGTGATGTTGGTGAGGATGATGGTGAAGATGGTGATGATGACAATGGTATTGATGGTAATGGTGAAGGTGATACTTTTAATCTCTTTTTGTGTTGATAAAGTTCACATAATTCAAAACTAACCATTTAAAAATGAGAAAATCAGTGGGCATCTACTTAGTACATTAAAATGCTTTGTAGCCGTTGCCTATATTTAGTTGCAAATCATTTTCATTCTAAAATGAAACTGCATACCCATGAAATACCAGCCCTGTACCTCCCACTTCTCCCATCCTCTGGTACCACTATTTGGCCTACATCTCTTGATTTACCTGTTAAGGGCATTTCATTTTAGTAAAATCATGCAGTATCTGTACTTGTGTGTTGTGCTTTTATCACTAATGTGTTTTTGAGATTCATCCATGTTATAGTATCATATTTGCATACTTTCAGGGCTGAATGATATTCTGTTGACAGTGTGATCGCATTGTTTATCCACCCACCTACCATTGGATTATTTTCGCTACTCTGTGGTTATTGTGAATATCACTGTTACTTCTGTTCAAGAATGTTCTGAACACTGAAGTGTATACCTATGAGTGGAATTGCTGGGTCACATTTCATTTTATTTTCTTCCTGAGGAAAGCAATATTTTCTCCCACAGAGCTTGCACCATTTTACCTTTCATCATTTTCCTCATCTGTGTTATTTTCCTTTAAAAAAAAGCTTTAGCAGTTCCACTGGGAGTGAAGGTTTATCATTGTGGTTTTCATTTGTGCTTCTCTAAGAACTAAGAACATTTCATGTGCTACTTTGTCATTTATATATCTTTGCTGGAGAAATATCTGTTCAAGTCATTTGCCAATGCAAAAATTGTTTTTGAGGCAGGGTCTCACTCTAGTCTAGGCTGACTTGGAACTTACTCTGTAGCCCCAGGTTGGCCTCAAACTCACTGTGATACACCCACCTCAGTCTCTTAGTTGTTGAGATTAAGGGTTTGTGCCAACATGCCTGTTTTTTTTTGTTTGTTTGTTTTGTTTTTTCATTTTCTTGCCAATTTCTAACCAGGACTTTTGAAACTGTGTTACATAAAAGTGGCCTTTTATCAATGTGTATAATATTAGTTTGGGTTTTGCATATTTGGCCTTTATCTTCCCAAGGAAGTTCCCTCCTATTCTTAGTTTGTAGAGTGTTTTTTTTTATAATCATGAATAAGCGTTAGATTTTTATCAAGTGACGTGTAAGATTTTGTCAAAAATTTTTTTCTATATCAACTGAGATGCTCACATGGCATTTTCTTCATTGTGAAGGAGGATTGCAAGAGAAGTGAGAGGGTAATGGAAGAGATGAGAACACAGGAGTGAGGCAGAGTGCTGTGCCAGCCTAAGAAAAAGCCAGGTAAGCTGTGCTCTTCCTTGTCTTTTGCCCACTTGAGCTGTGTGGAGGAAAGAAGTGTAGTGCCTGCTGCCTAGCTTCTGGGGAGGGGCCCTAGGACACACCCTTCCTTGCTGTCAGATGTGATGATGTAGGAATTGAAGTTTTGGTTTAGTTCATATGTTAAACTATCCTTGGATTTCTGTGTTAAGTCCCACTTGGTCATGTTATAGTATCTAAATAAGCTGACCTGAATGGAATTCACTATGTAGTCTCAGGGTGGCCTCGAACTCATGGCGATCCTCCTACCTCTGCCTCCTGAGTGCTGGGATTAAAGGTGTGCGCCACCATGCCCAGCTAAGCTGCTGGATTTTATGTGTTATATTTTGTTGATGAGTTTTACACCACTACTCATAAGAGATGTTGGTGTGTGATCTTCTTGTAGTATCTTTGTTGGACTTTGGAATCAAGATATTACTAATTTCATAAAATGCCTCTTTTTATGCTTCTTCCTCCTTTTTTCTAAGAAGGATTAGTGTTACATGTTTTCAAATGTTTGATAGAATTCACTAATAGTAGCTCTGTAGTTTTCTTTTGAGGGGATGTTTTTGAGGACTGGTTCAATCTCTTGTTATAGATTTGTTCTTTTTGTGTGTGTATGTGGGTATGGGTATATGTTCATGTGTGTGCTCACATGTGCAGACCAGTAGTCAATATCATATGTCTTCCTCAATCATGCCTCAGCTTCTTTTTTTTTTGAAACAGGATCTTTCACTGAATCTGTTAAAGTAGCTAGCCATCAAGCCCTTGGGATCTTCCTGTCTTCTCCTCTCCAGTGATGAGATTATAGGCATGTACCACTCTGTCTGGCATTTTAATGTGGGTGCTGGGGATCTGACCTCAGGTCCTCATGTTTGCATGTAAAATACCCAATGAGCCATTTACTCGGATCCCATGGAGTTATATCTTATCCAGACCTTTCTGAGTTATTTTTAATAGTTGTGTTTTCCTAAGAGTTTGTTCATTTTGTCTAGATTGTCTAATATTTTGGTCTATATATGTTCATAATATTCTCTTATAATCTTTTTCTTCCCTTAGGGTCAGTAGTAATATCTTTACGTCCATTTCTGGTTTCAGCATTCATTCTCTTAGTCTTCTCTCTTTTTGTCTTGTTTAGTCTATGTAAATGCTTATCGACGTTTGGTTTGGCTCATTCTCTATGATGTTTCTGGATATATATTTTTTCCACCCCCTAGTAATATCTAAGAACTTCTCATTTGATGAGAAAATACTTTCAGAGATATGCTTCCCCATCATCAGATGATATTCGAGGGATATAAGAAGTCAGGAGAAGGCCTCACCAACAGTCAGTAGCACTCTGGGTCCTGGGATGTCAGTCAGAAGGCAAGAGGTGTCCCTTACTTCTACTAGATGAGTGGTCCATTCAGTGGGCCCTCTTAGTGCACCCCTCCATGTATGTGTGGATCTGGACTGAAAGTTCATATCCAGGAGGGCCCTCTGAAGCCCTTCTTTCCCTCCTTCCCTGGAGGGCCACTGTGCTTGCACAGCTTAGCTTCATCAGCATCAGTCCCCAGCAATGAGCAAGAAGCCGTCCCAAAGCTTAGAAGGTGTCAAGGGAGACTGAATGAGAAAGTAATGGTCTTGTAACCTCCCATTCAGCTGTGTTGGGGTGGAAGAGGAGGAGACACCAGACATGGACATTTACCACTGCCTGAACTGTGAGAAACCCCTGGGAAGTCCACCCCTAGGTACCACAGCCTGCATAATGACTTGCCCACAGGACCTGCAATGTCATAGCCTGGTGACTCTGCTGGTGCCACGGGACCCCTCTAGCCTAGCTGACTGTCCTTTGTGGCCTCCAGGCCCTTTCTTGTTGGCTCTTGCCCTCCAACAGCACAAAGCTTCTACTATACCCAAGGCCTGGACAATTGGCCACACTCAGCATCCACAGTGGTCAGGCCAACCTCGGTATGGGGACTCTGTTAAATTGTGATGAAGGAGGTATTGAGGGCCCCTGGCAGAGCCTAGCCTTACCTAGATGACCAGTTCTACAAGGGGCTGCCCAGAACTATTCCCCAAGAACTCTCATTGCTCCATCTAGTACAATTCCAGGGAGTCTTTGAGTGCCTGAATTTCCCACACAGCCTGCCTGCTGCTTTGTGTCACAAGGTGTACCTTTACCTCTCCTGTCCTTTGAGGTCATTTGAGCCCTGTCCATCACCATGTCCTTGGGAACACCCAATGTGCAGGCTTAGCTCACACTGAAGATTCATCCAAGGAGGCTTTGAGCTACCAGACTGAGCCCTGCTTGCAAGTAGGGAGCAGTGCAATGATTTATAAAGACCTTGGCAGGAGTGTGAGGATTGGACCCATGTAAGATGTGTGTGTGTGTGTGTGTGTGTGTGTGTGTGTGTGTATGTGTGTCCCTGTACTCTGCCCCCCGTGTTGCTGTTATGGGCACTCACAGACACTGTTGTTCATACCATGGTTCCCTGGGCCTGGGATGGCTGAAATGGATGTGGTGGGGATGTGGGTGGAAAAAAGGACTGAATGAGTCCAGCTCCAGCCATAGTCACTTTGTGTATCTCCTCTTCAGAGAACCTCATTCAGTTGACCAGTACAAGCTGAGGGGTCAGACTCCCCATCTCCCATAGAATAAATCCTGTGGACATAGTGAAATTAGAGGGAGGACACTATGGGGAGACACAGGCAATAAGGCACAGGCAATTGAGGTATGCAGACAATAAGGTTTCAGGCATTGGGGAGCACAGAGAATTTGGAAATGCAGCAAGAAGAGACAGAGACAATAGAAGCCTCCGCAGATCTATTCTTGTCTGGAAGCCTGAAGAAATTTGGAAGCTGGACTGGCTCCTTGTGAAACTGGTGCTGAGTGGAGTGGGTACCTCACTGCTGGTACTCCTGCTTTCTCTTCACCTCTTTAGGGTCTGGTCTGCATCTGTTGTTATAATGTATGCCTTTGTTTCTGTACTTGCCCCCAGCACATCCTCAGCAGCTGATTGTACTGCCAGATGTGTGTGAGGATGAGACAGCTGGTGGATCCTCCCTTCTAGACTGTCTGCCTGCGAAATAGTGCAGGACTCCTAAAATATACCTCTACCCTGGACCCCATCAGTTCATAGCACTTATACTCAGAATGCATTAGTATGTCCCTCTGGTGGCTTCTTCTAAACCATATACAAATAGCAAGGAGCAATCTCATGTCCCTGCCACCTTGCTGAGCTCAGGGCCTACTTATCTCTACATCATGAACCAGACAAACACTGAGCTTCCACCAGGACCTGGAGCTTTATAACGGGTCTGAGAGACTGGGAGACGGGAAAAAGACAAGAAATGTGACCTTGGGAGGATAGGCCCCACACATTCATCCAGAGCTCCTGGTAAAGGTATTCTGGATGACAGCATGGTGGTGTCACCCTAGTGGATTATGTGAATGCCATTTCATAAGAGATTCCATACCCAGGGAGAAAAATGTTGGAAACAGGGATGGGTTCTGTCACTCCAGTGATCAGCATGTTTCAAGGGGTGCTTACTTGGAATCTCTTGCATGACTCTGGCTAGAGTAGAATGACCATGTGGTGTGGGGCTGAGCAGGTTGCATATATTGGCTTTACCCAGCCTCCTCCTCTGGGCAGTTTGGGTAGAGGCCCTGTGGTTGGTTGGCTAGGAGCCCATGTGCTGGATCCTCTTTCTGACTCCTAGCACCAGCTTCCAGGAAGTGACATGTGTATAAGGTAGATACCTACATTTTTATCTACATGTGTGCAGGTGTGTATTGCTGTTAGTATCCATTTGGGCTGCTGTAACAAAATACAACAGACTGAGTAGTTTAAATAACAAGAAATTTATTTCTCACGACCCTGAGGACAGGAACATCCAAAATCAAAGCACCAGCCGATTTGATGTATGGTGGGGGACAACCTTTTTTCATATGGAAATAGACAAAAATTATAAAAGTAGACAAATATGTGGCTTAATTTTTATTGAGACTGAATATTTGGCACCATAATTGAACTAAATAATCACTTGGAATTGTTTTTAAACCTGGCAGTCTTTAGTTTTAACTGTCTACTTTTCAAAAAGGTGACTTTTCAAGCTTAAGACCAAGTATATAATCAACAGCCCAAACAGAATAAATACGAAGGAATTTTCCTTTGGGAACTGAAAGGACAAAGACAAACTTGACCAATGTTTGACTAATGTGACTCTATTTTGTGTACACTGTCATCTTGTGCTTAACCCCTAACAGAGCCCCAGTTCCAGGAAAAGCCACAAAAATTTCCCCTTGAACTGGAGAACCAATCAGCTTCTACCTCCTGACAAAAATAACCTTGAAGGTTGTTGATTTCCTGACACTGAAACTACCATGGGGGCTTCCACCAATCACCTTTAAAGGTCACCCTGTACTCCCTGTGTAAAATGTCCTTGAAGATGGTTTATGGTATGGTAAACATCCTTTCAGCTGCTTGTGTTTTTTTCCTTTAAAAACCCTACCCCTCAATCCCCGGGGGGTTGCAGTTCCAGCCCCTGAAGCTGACTGTGTCTCTGGTTGACCAGTTTTGTTTTCCATGGCTTTAATAAAACTTTTTTATAATTTTGAACTCAAACCTCCACCTCTGTCTCCATTACTGTGCAATTTTCAGACCCTAACATTTGGGGGCTCATCCTGGATTGTGCGGTTTTGGGGAGAGAGATCCAGACCTGGGGTCGTGACCGGTGAGTTATTCTCTACTGTTTTTCTGGAAGTCTAGACAAGCTGGGGCTCATAGATAACAAGCGGATGTGCTATTGGTCTCAGAGCCAGAGGGGATGGGGGGACGCTCCGACCCCTCCTCTGCCCATTGGGTTGTTCACTTAAAACCCTTTGGGACTGGATCAGGAATGCCGAACTCTCGCAGGGTTTTGTGTGGGGATTCACCCTCTGTCTTGTCTGGCTTAATGTCTTGTCGCTTTTGACTTGTTGCCATAGTGTTTGCTAGTGTTCTGTGTCTGACTTTATTTCTCATTCTGCCTCACAACATGGGATACTCCTCCTCTCAGCCCTTGACCCCTTTAGATCTGATTCTCATTTCAGAGATTTCTGAAGGCTGTGGCTGTGAAACCAGAAAAACTCCACACATCTTGCTCTCTTGAGTGGCCTGCCTTCCATGTTGGCTGGCCCCCGAGGGAAATTGTGATTTGTCTCTGATTCTTAAGATCCAGACTGCTATTCTCGGCCTCTCTGGTCACCTGGACCAGATTCCCTACATTGTTGCCTGGCAGTATCTCCTTCTTGACCCTCTCCTATGGCTTAAACCTTTGATTTCATCCTCTAATGGGTCTTCTGTGCTTGCCCTTAAACCCAAGCCTCCTAAGCACTCTGCCCAGGAAGTTTTACCCCCCCTCAGGCCCTACAGATGAGGACTTTGCCCCTCCTTATAATCCTAGGCCAACTCAGTCAGCCATGGACTTCCAGGAATCCCAGTCTCTTCCTGCCAATGAACCTGTCCCTAGTCCGTTCATACCTGGTCTGGTATACCCTAACCACAGACCACTGCTGCCCTTCCCCTTTGTGATATATGAATACAGGATGAGGAGAGCAATCAGTTCATCACCTATTTCCCCTTTTCCACCAGTGACCTCTATAACCAGAAACTCCAAAATCCTTCTTTTGCAGAGAAACCCCAGGCTCTAATAGATCTTTTAGACACAGTTCTTTTTCCTCACCAGCCTACCTGGGAGGACTGAACAGCTCCTCCAGATTCTCTTTACTACAGAAGAGAGAGATTGAATCCAGAGGGAATGTCACAAACTGGTTCCTGGCCAGAATGGCCACCCTACTACTGATGAGGCTCTCATAGCAAATGCCTTCCCAGCTAACCATCCAGATCCTGGGGAATAGAATCCAAACACTATTGAAGGTAGGGAATGACTGAAAGTCTATTGGCAGATTCTGATTGGTGGTCTCCAGGCCACTGCTAAGCAACCCACCAATTTATCTAAAGTCAGTTAGGTAATTCAAGGTAAGGAGGAATCCCCTGGGACCTTCCTAGAGAGACTTCTAGAAGCCTATAAAACTTATACCCCACTGGATCCAGAGGCACCATAGAATCAAATGGCCATGAACATGGCCTTTGTTAATCAGGCAGCACTGGACATTAAGAAAAAAACTTCAGCACCTTGATGGGTTTGAAGGTAAAAACCTTTCTGAGTTGATTGCAGTGGCCACTAAGATTTATAACAATAGAGAAACTCCTGAAGAGAAACAGACTAAAGGGCTTGCTAAAGTCCTGTTGGAAGCTGACGTAGAAAATAGGGAACCTTATAGGCAGACCCAAGGAAATCAGTCCCTCAAGGAATAGCCAGAGGCTTCCTCTTAAAAAAGATCAATGCGCCTGCTGTAAGGAAATGGGCCACTTGAAGGGTGAATGCCCCCAAAGAAAAAAGATGATACAAATGTCCACTAGAGGCCCCCCTAAGTGACTGAGGCTGATGCTCACCCCCCCTCCATGAGCCCTGGGTAACTCTAAAAATGGAGGGGCAACCAGTTAAGTTTCTGGTGGATATAGGGGCCCATCATTCAGTTCTGAAAACTCCCATGGGACCACTGTTAGGAAAAGTCTTGGGTGCAGGGAACAACTGGCACAGACCTATACCCATGGACCACTCACTGGACCGTCGATCTAGGCAAAGGTAAAGTGTCATATTCTTTCATGGTCATTCCCAGCTGCCCCTACCCTCTCCTGGGTAGAGACTCATTACAGAAAATGAAGGCTCAGATCCATTTCAGTGAGAAAGTGTGATGATCTCCCCACGGCCTAAAGTTGCCTGTGTTCTGTGTTCTGACTATGGATCTAGATAAAGAGTATTGCCCCTTCTCTGAGGAATTGACTGTTCAACCACAAACTGTCTTACTTAACGTTCAACAGCTAATCCCTGAGGTCTGGGCAGAAACTAACTCACCAGGCCTGGCCCACCAATAGGCTCCAGTTGTTGTAACTCTTAAGACAACTGCATCTCCTGTCAGGGTCGAACAGTATCCCATGACCCTTGAGGCCTGACATGGAATCTGTCAACATATAAATAGAGGGAGACAAAATGGCATCTTGATTCCCTGTGAGTCTCCCTGGAATACTCTGCTCCTGCTGGTAAAAAAGCCAGGCACAGGTGATTAGCTGGTACAGGACCTGAGAGAAGTAAACAAAAGAGTAGAGGATGTACATCCACTGTACCCAATCCTTATACTCTTGGGCTTGATGCCTTCTTTAGTATATGCCAGACAACCAATGGCAAGTTCAACAGCATCCCGACAATCCTCTCTGTGTCCGGCTGGTCAAACAAAACCTCTGACTTTGGCTCTGGCTCTATATTTAGCCTTACCTTTCCTAAGTGTTTCAGACAGACGTTACGCCCCTACTGCATGCAGATGGACCCTGACAGATACAGAGACAGGACATATTCTCCAGACCAAGGTTGCCTCCCTGGGACCTACTCCCCACCCCTATCCTGTCTTTACCTTGAGACTTATAGACTTCTGGCCAGCCCTGACCACTCTACTCCCTGAACCAGGACCATCTGAACTGGGCCTCAAACATTTCCCCCCTTACAGTGTGCATACCTTTTATGCTTGCCCCAAGACATCTGACCCACAATGTGACCATCCTAAACAATATTATTGCCATAATTGGGATTGTGAAACAATCACTGCCAGTTCAAAGCCCACATGGTCACCACAAAATTCTGATAAACATTTATGTGTGACGATCCATCGTACCAGTCCCTGCAACCAGGGCAATACCCCCGCCGGACATCAATGTGACCTCGTCTCCCTGTCAGTTACTAGCTGGGATCCTTACCAGCCCAATGAGTAGATCAAAGGCCGTACATGGGGAATTAGAGCATATGAGGTAGGAAACGACCCTGGAATGTTCTTCACAATTCAATGCATTCCTATTCCAATCAGGCTCAAGCCTATGGGACCTTTAACTCCCTTAGGAATGCTACCCCTTCCAGTTTCAACTTATTCCCCAGATCATCCTTACACCCCTGGGACCCACCAACCCCCAGACCACAAAATTGTAACTTAGTTTAGGACCTCAGCCAACCTTTGACTGAATATTTGATACAATTAGTCAATGAGACTTTCCTAGGACTCAATCAATCTAGCCCAAATAAGACTAAAGATTGCTGGCTCTGCCTAGGCCCTAGGCCTCCCTATGTAATAGGGATAGCCATGCCTATCCCTCTCCCATACCCCAACGCTTCTGTTGTTGACACTGTTATCAACTGCCCACACCCTTCTCTCACCCTAGGGGATATAACAGGAACTGGGACCTACTTACTCATGTCCTCTTATAATTTACAATCCTCCATATTCAACTCAACCTGTCAGGAAGTCTATAGTCCTCATCGCCTTATAGACAAGGGATGGACCAACAAAAAGGTTTTAAGGGCACCTGAGGACCAATATTTTGTCTGTTCAGGTGGTTTAACTAGATGCCTTCCCCTGGGACCCTTTTCATCAACACATCTCCTGACTTGTGTAACTTAGTCCAGGTCCTCCCCCAAATAACTTACTGTGGTGGGGAGGCTGGACGACTTCACCTAAACCCCCCATCTTACTACACCAGAATTAGGTGAGCAGCCCCCATTCAAATACCTGCCCTCATAGGATTTGGCATTGCAGGGACCCTAGGAATAAGTGCCATTTCCTTAATTCTTAGTCTTCAAAATCATAACTGTCTGGCCTCCATGGTAGACCGAGATCTTCAGAGACTCAGGGAATCAGCTGCCTTACTGGAAGAATGACTTGATTCCCTAGCCTAAGTAGTCTTACAGAACTGGAGAGGTTTGGACTTGTTGTTCTTAAAGGAGGGAGGGCTTTGTGCAGCTTTAGGGGAAGATTGCTGTTTCTATGTCAACCATTCAGGAGTTGTCACAAATACCCTACAGACTTTAGAGAAAGACCTTGAGTCCAGAGCTTTAAATGATAAAAACAATTGGTCTTGGTTCCAAAAAATGTTTGATTGGTCCCCTTGGATAACTACCCTGATTAGGGCCCTAGCAGGACCCTTGTTGTTACTCCTGCTGGGATTGATTATAGGCCCCTGTGTTATTAACTGGCTAATACAGTTTATTAAGGATAGAGTTTCCTCTAAAAAATTATTGGTTCTTAAAACCCAATATGAGTCCCTACTTACAGAACCCATAA
Organism: Orientallactaga sibirica; assembly: GCA_036365145.1. Classification (NCBI taxonomy): domain Eukaryota; kingdom Metazoa; phylum Chordata; class Mammalia; order Rodentia; family Dipodidae; genus Orientallactaga; species Orientallactaga sibirica. Next base: position 42,910 of record JAEOAD010002235.1, read on the forward strand.
ATGATATCATTGCCCCAGAATCTAGGGTTTGATTCAGTTACAAGCAAAAGGGGAGAATGAAAGGACAAAGACAAACTTAACCAATGATTGACTAATGTGACTCCATTTTGTGTACTCTGCCATCTTGGACTTAACTCCTCACCCAACCTTAGTTCCAGGAAAAGCCACAAAAAATTTCCCCTTGACATGGAGAACCAATCAGCTTCTACCTCCTGACAAAAATAACCTTGAAGGTTGTTGATTTCCTGACATTGCAACTAGCATGAGGGCTTCCACAAATCACGTTAAAGGTCACCCTGTACTCCCTATGTAAAATGTCCTTGAAGATGGTTTATGGTATGGTAAACATGCTTTAAGCTGCTTGTGGTATTTTCCTTTAAAAAAACTCTATCCCTCGATCCCTGGGGGTCACAGTTCCAGCTCCCGAAGCTGACTGCTTCCCTGGTCAACCGGTTTTGTTTTCCTTAGCTTTAATAAAATTTTTTATAATTTTGAGCTCAAACTCCCAACTCTGTCTCCATTACTGCTCAATTCTCGGACCCTAACAGAAATTCAGCTATCTCTATATCCTTAATAACATTCAATATTACAGAATGCCCAAAATGCAACACTAACTGCAAGTAAAACAACCCCTGGAGATCCCCTACTTCTTAACCTTGTTCCAGATTCATAATCAATCCCAATTTGTAACAACTTCAGGTCCACTTTTACTCCCTCTTCAAAGAAAAATAAATTTTGAAATGCATGCCTTCTCTTAGTCTGCTTATTAGCCTGAGTCAGGGCATCTGTCTTAGTCAAGTTAGAAATCAGAAATATACATGAAGAGACATTTACTGATAAGGATATATTGATGCTAAGTAGTCACATGAAAAGATATTCAATGTAATTTAGCTGGGCATAGTGGTACACATGTTTAATTGAGCACTCAGGAAGTTGAAACAGGAGGATCCTGGCTCAAAGCCCTTTTTGTCAAGTTTTTTCCCTCGTCTGGCTGTTTCTGTTCAGGTCTTCCTGATGTAGGGCTATTGCCTTAATTGCCTCCCTATCTCATTTCCTCAGGTGCATGGGGAAAGGGGAATCCATCGCTCTCCAAGGGCACTCCCCAAATCCTGATGACCTCTTCAGACTTCTGCAGGGGAATACAATATTAGACTTCCCCTTCCTCCACCTCCCCAACCTCCAAGTGCTCCACCTAGTAGCCTAGAGGGCAGACACAGGCTCCACCTGCGTGCCATTCCAGCCTGCCAAGGAGGTTCCAGGCCTGTCACCTGCCCCCTGGCTGTGCTCAGCTTCCTCTGCAGCCCGAACCCACTCCACACAGGAGCCGCTAGTGCTCAAACTCAGGGGCGCCATGGCTACATCGCAGGGTACCATGGGTTGCAGCCACCAAGGCTGCTGGGGGCTCGTTCAGGGCGGAAGCATCCTCAGTACCCTATGGCCGCAAAGCCTACCGCCGCCCCTCTTGGTAGAACTACTAGCCGTAGGTGCAGGCAGTGCACCACACATCCGGGTCACCGGCGCCTGTCTTGCTCTGTGCTGCCCTCTGCGGGAGGAAGGTGGTAATAGCAGCGACAGTCCATTAGTACAGACTCATCTCTTTTCGTAAATGCAATAGAGAAACCAGGCTACACCTTCAACTTTTTTCTCAGAAATACCCTCTACTAAAGAAGTCAAATTTGTCACTTAGAATTTCCATTTTACATGAAACTAGAACACAATTTGATGACGTTATTTGCCACTTTATAAGAAAGATTGCCTGTGGCAATGAGGAGTTGGCTCAGTGGGTAACAGCATTTGCTGCTAAAACATGAGGCAATCTGGGCTTCTTCCATTAGAAACTCAGTTTCTGGGGCTGGGAAGGTGGTTCAGCAATTAAAATCACTTGCTTGCAAAGCCTACAAGCCTGGGTTCAAGTCTCAAGCACTCTTGTAAAGCCATACACAAAAAGTGGCACAAGTGGCTGGCATTTTCTTGCAGTGGCAAAAGAGCCTGGTATGCATGTGCACACACATGCGTGTCCACACACATGCACACACAACACAAATAAGTAAAAGTTAAAAAAAATAAACTTGCAGTTTCTGTTTATAATCTAATTTCAAAGTTACCTCCACATCTTAGGCATTTGTTACAGTAACATACCCACATTTTGATTCCAAACATCCATGTAAATTTGAGTTCTATAGAGAAATAGAATCAACACTAGATAGATATATACATGATAGCTAGACAGATGATAGATTGACTTATAGATTTTAAGGAATTAGTTCATAAGATTATGGACTCTATATAAGTGAAAAATCTGCAGGGTCGGTCTATAGACTGGAAACTGAGGGAAGAGTTGCAGTTCAGGTCCAAAGGCAATCTGCTAGAAGAATTACTTCCCACTTTGGGAAGTCAATCTTTGTTCCAGCAAAGCTGTTAGCTGATTGGAAAATGCCCACTCATATCATGAAATATACTATGCTTTACTCAACATGTACCAATTTGAATGCAAATTTCAGAGCTGGAGAGACAATTCAGTGGTTAAAAGTTACTTGCTTGCAAAACCTGCCAGCTCGGGTTTGCTTTCCCAGCAACAACAGGAAAGCCTGAAGCCAAAAGTGATTCAAGCATCTAGCAGTGAGGAAACTTTGCATGCCCATTCACACAAATAAAAAATATTTTAGCCGGGCGTGGTGGCGCACGCCTTTAATCCCAGCACTCGGGAGGCAGAGGTAGGAGGATCACCGAGAGTTCGAGGCCACCCTGAGACTCCATAGTGAATTCCAGGTCAGCCTGATGGCAATTTTATTTTTAATATAAAAATTCAGAATAATCTTCATTCAAATATCTGGGCAACTTGGCTCACTTAAGTTGACACATAAAATTAACCACTACAGGGCTGGAGAGATGGCTTAGTGGTTAAGGTGTTTGCCTGCAAAGTCAAAGGACCCGGGTTTGATTATCCAGGACTCACATAAGCCATATGCACAAGGGTGTGCATGCATCTGGAGTTTGTTTGCAGTGGCTGGAGGCCCTGACACATCCATCCTTTCTCTCTCTCAAATAAATAAATAAATAAATAAATAAATAAATAAATAAATAAATAAATAAATAATTTTAAAAATAACCACTACAGCTGGGCGAGGTCATCCACACCTTTAATCCCAGCACTCAGGAGGCTGAGGTAGGAGGATCACTGTGAGTTCAAGGCCAGTCTGAGACTACATAACGAATTCTGGGTCAGCTTGGGCTAGAGCAAGATCCTACCTCAAAAAGTCAAAGAAAAAATTAATCACTACAAATGCTTTCTGCATATACCACCTGGGATGTTGCTTTAGCTGTGGGAACTCTCCAAGTTAGGAGAAATAGAGGCAAGTCTTACAGACAGCTTTTCAGAGAGCTGCCCAGTTGACTTGAAATATACAACTACAATTCTTTCAAAATAAGGCCTGTACCAATACTTATGACTTTTGCAACCTGCATTATGAATCTTCATGTCTGCTGCCAACTCCTGAGGCATGAGGATGATAAGAAAGCTACTTAAAGTGCCACAGCACTCTCTTTCTGATGTGACATAGCTTATTTAATCATTGAACTTTTTTCTCTTGGTCATTGTAAAATTTTGACTACATTTCAGAGTTCTGGGAGTGTTAAGACTAATAGTTCTTTCCAGCTTATAAATTGCTCTTAAAGGACAAGACTTCAGAGCTCACATTGCTGACATTTTGAGTGGTACCATTCCCCAAATTAAACCATTTTGCAGGATCACTAAAAGCATCAGGAGGTGTGCTTACTGCATCTACTGTGCTTAATGGAAAAGCTCATCCTGGCCCTGCTTTAGTAATCAAAATGTCAAGTGCATTCTTGGCTCAGCTTCCAGATGTATGATCTTGGTCAAAAGTCCCAACAAGTCTTACGGCCACTTTCTGTTTTTCTACTTGGTTCTATGAATTAATGTAAAATTTCAAAAGGATGATTTGTAAAAGTTCTCAGACTAGAACTAGGGCTCAAAAATGTAGTTCTAATCCCTTCTTCTCATGTTCAAATCTTCCTTGACCCTTTTATTTTTCTTTTTTGTAGGAAATAATCTGTGATTTTTCTACAGAGGAAGTTTGTGGCTGGTAATGGCTGAAAAAACTTACTTCTAACACAGGGTTTGCACTCTCTAGAAGGACATTATTAATCTGCTGAATTAAACTTTCTTGATAGAATTGAAGGATTCATTGTTTTGAGGAGGGGCATAGTTTTGGAAAGATAATTCTTTTTTCTCTTTTGCAAATGTTTTGGTGAGGAAAGATCACTAGTATATACCAGTATTTCAGTCTTCCAGGCAGTATCCTTTTTTAACAGAGAATATATTTGACAAGTTATATCACTAAGATGCCTATGTAAATATTAACTATCTTCAGGTAGTGAGTTGTGTGGTCTGGAGAACATCAGACCTTCCTTTACTCATCCATTGAATGTGGACAATGAAAATGAAAGGTGTAAGTGGTTTACAAACTCAAACTTGACCACTATGAGACAAGAATTATTAATGTACATATTTACAGTTATACAACCTTAGCTATCAGCAAGTAAATGTTTCTCACAAAATAATTGCTTGGATACTGTGTCAACACAAGAATCTTGTCTTATGTTTATACCTTCAGCTTCTTCTAGGTAGACTTTCACTATAAAACATCTCCTATTATGAATAATGGACACCCAAAATTGAAAAAAATTCAAGTACAATTTCACACATAATTTTTGTGAAACTTGTTTTATACTAGCCTTCATTTCAAAACCACGACAGCATCCTACAAAGATGAGGAACTGGTATCATTATTCTAAATATATTAGCTACATAATACATAAAGTATCATATATAAGTATAAAAGTATACAATATAATAGTTTTATATAAATAAAGTGATGATATTGTAAAGAAAAGCCAGTAAGAATTAAGAGTCATTTATAAGTGAGAAATGAGTTGGTTTGGCATTAACACACACAAGTAATGTGTCATAGTTTTCTGCAAAATCTAATTGAATAATCTTCTGTCCTAGTATTCAATATCTCTTGAGATAACCTACTGTTCCTTTTGTCTTAGGGTACCATCATGGAATTTAGTAACTAGTCATGACCTGTCTAGTATTACTCTCTACTTGATGCTTACATTTAAGTTTAAGTACCATTGAGAGTTCAGTATATGCCAGACACCATATTAAAAGTTATTTATTTAATCCTTAAATAATCCTGTTAAGTGACTTTTTAAAAATTTTTAATACTACAGATCAGAAAAAGTAATATCTAAAGAGATTACATGATCTGGCTATAGCAAAACTAAAACAAATGAGCATGAAAGTGGCCATTTAAAAGTTGGTCCTAGGGCTGAACAGATGGTGTAGTGGTTAAGGTGCTTGCCTTTGAAGCCTAAGGATACATGTTTAACTCTCCAGATCCCATGTAAGCCAGATTCACAAAGATGAGGCACATGTAAGGTCGCACATGCCCACTAGTTGGTGTAAGCATCTGGAGTTTGATTTCAGTGGCTGAGGACCTGGTGCACCAATTCTCTCACTCTCTGTCTCTCTCTAAAAAAAGAACTTGGTCCTAGGCTGGAAAGATGGTGCAGTGGTTAATAGCACTTGCTTGCAAGTCCTGAAGGCCTGGGTTAGATTCCCCAGCACCCATATAAAGCTACATGCACAAAGTGGCACACATGAGTTCATTTGCAGTAGCACTAGGCCCTGGCACACCCATTCTCATTCTCTCTTTGAAAATAAATAAATGAAACTTTAAAAAAACTTTGGTCCAAAAAAAAAAAAAACCCAAAAAACAAACAAACAAACAACAACAAAAAAAAAAACCTTGGTCCTCTGAATCAGATTCCAATGCCTGTACCACTCCCTGTTTGTTTTCTCTCCACATGTTGTACTATGAATTACCTTGGACTTTTGTAGGCTGAACTATGTTTTACATTGGCACTCAGTTGGTTATTGAATAAAGTATACTATGTAGAAATGAACTCTGAGAAAACTTCAGTTGTCACCTCCTGAATTCATTGGATGTAAGATGCAGAAATATATAAGTCTATGATTTTCTTCTTTTCTGGGATGTGAATTTGCCCTTCTATACTCAACCTCTTAAAGGGTTTATCAGTTTGTAGAAAGGAAAACATAGGGTATATACAAGCAAAATAGATAATTATTTTTGTGGCCATTATATACAGTATTTCAGAATAATGAGACCTTAAGAGTTTGATAAATTATGACTTCCTATTCTTCTTAGAGTGCTCCTCTATGTATTGGTTCATCCATTGAATGGTGGCTGAAAATTCAGATAATCAAATAAATCTCTCACTTGCTTGGATAATTCTGTAAATTAAGAAAAAAAAGAGTACTGCTCACTTTCTATTTCTTTGAAGGATGATACCTTCCAGCTATATTTTGTTTTTCTAAAAAAAAATCTTTCCAGGTGTGGTGGTGCACACCTTTAATCCCAGCACTTGGAAGGCAGAGGTAGGAGGATCGCTGTGAGTGAAAAGGCCACCCTGAGACTACATAGTGAATTCCAGGTCAGCCTGGACTAGAATGAAACCCTACCTCCAGAAACTAAAAAAAAAAAAAAAAAAAAATCTTAACTGGGTGAGAGAGATGGCTTAGTGGTGGTTAAGTTCTTGTCTGTGAGCCTAAGGATCCAGGTTCAATTCCCCAGGACCCACATAAGCCAGATGCACAATGTGGCTCATACTTCTGGAGTTCATTTTCAGTGGCTGAAGGCCCTTGGTGCACTTATTTTTTTTTCTCTCTCTCTACCTGCCTTTTCCTATCTCTCCCCCCTCTCAAATAAATAAAATATTTTAAAAAAGCTTTACTGTACATTTAGTAGATGAGGTAGGTAAGATTGATGTACAATGGATTTTTTTTTTAAAGAAGCACATAGTTAGATTTTCCTAACACACCATCCATGAGCTAAAGTGAATAAATAAAAAAAATTTTAATGGATTTTTAAAAATTATTTTAATTTTGAGAGACAGAGAGGGGGAGAGAAAGAGAGAGAGAATGGTCATGCCAGGACCTTCCAGCTGCTGTGAACGCCAGACATGTGTGCCCCCTTGTGGCGCATGTGCAGCATTGCATGCTTGCATCACTGTGTGTCTGGCAATGTGGGACCTTGAGATTCAAATTTGGGTTCTTAGGCTTTACAGGCAAGCACTTTAACTGCTAAACCACCTCTCCAACCCTAAAAAGATTTTTTTGCATTCCCTTTCCTGAATGTTACCACAGTACACTTAAGAATTATATCACTCATCCATCAAAAATCAGAATGAAGAGCCAGGTGTGGTGGCACACGCCTTTAATCCCAGCACTCGGGAGGTAGAGGTAGGAGGATCGCCATGAGTTGGAGGCCACCCTGAGAATACAGAGTGAATTCCAGGTGAGCCTGGGCTACAGTGAGATTCTGCCTCAAAAAAAGAAAAAACAAACAAAAAAAATCAGAATGAAAAAAATGTAAACTAAGCAAAATTATAGTGAAATGTTCTGAGTAATTTTATAATTTATAATGGTAGATGTATTTTGAATTGTTTTTAACCATTTAATATAGTTTGATACTCCTAAACATTTTCTCCAAGTACATATTTTAAATTGCAGTGCAGAGTGAAGCTTTATTGACTCCATGTGTCATGTGTTTAATGCTTATATAATTAGCATTGTTTAATAAGGAAAGTTTTTTGGTTCATGACTTTACAGATTTTATTTCTGCCTTCATTACTTTTAAGCCTTTGGTGAGGTTGGATATCACAGTAGGCAATGTGTGGTAGAACAAAGAAGTTCTTATGATAGACAGGAAGCAGATGGAATGAGAGTGGAAGGGGCTGTGGAAAAGATACACCCTTCAAAATGACTTACTTTTTCCAGGCCCTCTTACTAGTCTATCCTGTATAAATTTATCAATGATTAATCTATTGATTAAATTAGAGCCTTCATGATACAATCACCACACAAGCTAGGAAACAAGCTTTTAACACACGAGCCTTTTGGGGGACATTTCCTATCTAAACAATAATATTCTGGCACCTGTCCTCCAAAAGCTCAATGCAGTCTCATAATACAAAATGTATTTAGATCATATGTAAAACTCCACAAAACCTTTTTTTCCTTCTTAATTTCTTGTTTTGACTATATTTGCACGTGACTCAGGATTTTTGCATATTTTTAAATCTTGGGACATATATGAATGGTTGTATATACAAACATTTTATAGTGTTGTTTTTCATATAGACCATATCTTTCAAGTACATCCTGTATTTTGACAATATTCTCCTTCTCACACAAAATCTTCATAGCTGCAACATTCATTGTTCAGAATTTTAAGTTCAAAGTATCCTCAGAGAATGATGGCCACTCTCAGTTGTGAGTCCCTGTAAAATAAAAAAGGCAAGTTATATACTTAATATATACAATAGTACATATAAACATTCACATTTCAAAAGGGAGGAATAGGGTCATAGTAAGGAATAATGAAAACAAAACAAAATCAAAACCCAGTAGGGGAAACATTAAATCATTTAATTCTATGTTTTCATTCAGGGAAATGGTAGCATAATGTAAGTTTCAACATGCTTGTTGGGGGCCCGATCTCCCAGAATAGTTGTAATGGATTAAGTTTCTATAAATCATGAATTTGGGAGGGGAAGAAAGTCATGCAAAATATGGCAACAATAGTCAGTCCTTATGGCCTTGCCATTTGTTGCCCACAGGACCTCTCCTAGGCTGCTTCTCTTCACTGCGTGTGGCTTTCCTAGGCAAATGTTTCAGGTACCTAGCATCTCTAACTTTGATTTGGCTTTCCTCGTTCCACATATCCGTTTCTGGGATGCCCAAAAAGAGTCTAACCCTGTTACATATTTCTTGGCTTCCTAGGCCTTATAAATCTTGGTGAAAACTTTGATTTTTTTTTCTTTTAGAGAGAGCATATGTGAGAGAGAGATAGAGAGAGAGAGAGAAAGAGAGAGAGAGAGAAGAGAGAGAGAGAGAAAGAGAACTGGCACACCAGGACCTCAGCTACTGCAATGGAAATCCAGATGCTTGCGCCACCTAGTGTGCGACCTTGTGCTTGCCTCACCTTTGTGTGTCTAGCTTATATAGGATCTGGAGAGTTGAACATGGGTCCTTAGCCTTCACAGGCAAGAGCTTTAACCACTAAGCAATCTCTTCAGCCCACTGAAAAGTTTTATTACCCAACAACTCTTGCATTCTTTGTGCCTACAAAATTAGCATCATGTGGACTAAAGTCTTTCGTCAACTCCAGCAGTAGCTGAATCCCCTTGGATCACAGCTGCAGTGGCCTCTGGGAGTCTGGATGTCTTAATGTCAAGAAATAAATTCTGAGAAAGTGTATTTAAGGTTTTTAAGGTTTTCTTGGTTTCAAAAGTACTCGTGAAGCTTAGATTTATTACAAAACTATTGGTTTTCTTTTCATCCAAAGCCTATTTCCTTTAATTACAATTATTTTTACCTCTTTAGCATCAGTCACTGTGAACTTAGCCACTATGAAATTAGCAGTGTTTTGTTTTCTTACTTTCTTATCTCACCTGAAATATTTCTCAGGCATATATGGCCCAATAGAGCATTTCAGAAATTTGTTAAACAAAACTTTCAGTTTGCCAATGATACCTTACTCTTACTTTTTCTGACATCATTCTAATCCCTAATAACACAAATGAATTACTATCTGAACTCCTTTCCTACCCACTCTTCCAGCTTCACACTACATATTCTTTTTTTGCTTGTGTGTGTAAGTATGTAGTGTGTGTGTATATGTTGTATGCTTATGCATGTGTTCCTATAGCGCCTCATGTTCTTGTCTGCCAAAGGGGTACACTCACCTGCAGTGATTGGAGCATGACACCAGGTTTCCTGCTCCATCATTTGTATGCCCATTCTTACATGATCCAGATTATCTTACTGATCCTGGGCTTACAAGTTTTTTCTTGAGCTCCTGAGACCCTCTGGTCTCTGCTTTCCTTGGGTTACTGATGCACATGGCCACACCTAGTTGTTTATGTACTTGGGAATAAAACTCGACCAGTCTCTCAGGCCTCCTCAGGCTCTCATTCTTGCACAGGAAATGCTCTTAAGCACTCAGCCATTTCTGAAGCCTTAATATTCTTTCATTAGATTCATTAAAGACCACTAGAGACCATCCAGTTCAACTTCCTATCATTTTCTTTTTCTGTTTAAAAAGCCACTTACACAATCCCTGTTTATAGTGACATTAATTCATTTGAGAGAATAGGGTTCTTCTTATGACCTAAACATATCCCATTAGGCTGCATCTCCAAACACTGTTGTATTTAGAGTTAAAATTTCCAACATAAGAGTTTTGCTGGCATGAAACTATAAGAACTCTTTGAAAAAGACTGTAGACCTCTGTACTTGCTAAAGACCTCCAGGTTTTACCTTATTCTCTCTCCCTTTTCATATCCTCTGTTATAAAAGCAAAGTTGGGATGTTTCTGTATGACTGTTTACATCCCTGACTACCTCTTCTCTGTGGAACTCCTCCTAGAAACTGTTCTAGACACTTTTCTTTTTTTGCATGCATATAAGTGTATAGTGTGCATGCATGTGTGTGGCAGTGACACACTCCCATGGAGCTGGCCTCCAGTCCAATTAGAGAGCAGTTGATTTCCCCAATAACAGACATGCCACTATTGCACCCGTTGGCTCATTTGGCCTGGCTGGCCAAATTTAAAGCTTGCAGTGATCACTGTTGAGTACCTTCACTGGTGTTTTCTCTCTCCCATTGAACTGCATGCAGTGTAGCTTTTTCCAACTTTCTGTCACCTGGTCCACATGGAGGAGGCTTTCAGCTCAGATCCAGCAGGATTTCTCAGTGACCTTGCCACCCAAGTATGTGTAGTCTTCAGCAATAGGGTCTTGTCAATGGCCGATAATGTTTTGGGGGTATCTGTGACTTCCCTGGCCAACAACTCACTGGAAGGTATCCCATCCCTGGCACTGGAAATTCTCTAGTAACAATCATTGTCCAGAAAAGAAGGTTTCCATATGACTTATTTATATCCTCTTAGATTGTGATTAGCCCTCCCTCCACCATTCCTTTACTCAATCTCTTCCCCTGATCTCACTTAGGCCTTTTCACCCCCATTAATCTGTTCTTCTACATATACACAATACCATCCTATTAAGTCCCCCCATCCATTCCTTTCTATTCCCATTATATCCCCTTTCTAGATTACTGGCTTCTGCTACTGAGTTTTATTTTTACTCACGTAGAAGTCCAATCATTTGTAGCTAGGATCCACATATGAGAGAGAACATGTGACGTTTGGCTTTCTGGGCCTGGGTTACCTTACTAAGTATAATCCTTTCCAGATCCATTCATTTTCCAGCAAATTTCATAACTTCAGTTTTCTTTACTGCTGAGTAGAACTCCATTGTGTAAATGTGCCACATCTTCATTATCCACTCATCAGTTGAGGGACATCTAGGCTGGTTCCATTTACTAGCTATTGGGAATAGAGTGGCAATAAACATGGTTGAGCAAGTATCTCTAAGGTAGTGAAACGAGTCCTTAAGGATAAATGCCTAGGAGTGGTATAGCTGGGTCATATGGTAGATCTATATTTAGCTGTCTCAGGAACCTCCACACTGATTTCCACAATGGCTGGACCAGATGGCAGTCCCACCAACAGTGTAGAAGGGTTCCTCTTTTTCCACATCCTCACTAGCATTTATAGTCATTTGTTTTCATGATGGTAGCCAATCTGACATGAGTGAGATGGAATCTCAAGGTAGTTTTAACCTGCATTTCCCTGATGACAAGGGATGTAGAACATTTTTTTAGATGTTAATATGCCATCTGTATTTCTTTTTCTAAGAACTCTCTATTTAGTTCCATAGCCCATTTTTTAATTGGGTTGTTTGATTTCTTATTATTTAATTTTTTGAGTTCTTTGTATATCCTAGATATTAACCCTCTGTCAGATGTATAGCTGGCAAAGATTTTCTCCCATTCTGTAGGTTGCCTCTTTGCTCTATTCACAGTGTACTTAGTTGTACAAAAGCTTTGTAATTTCATGAGGTCCCAGTGGTTGATCTGTGGTTTTATTTACTGAGCAATTGGGGTTATATTCAGAAAGTCTTTGCCAAGACAAATATGTTGAAGAGTTTTCCCCTATTTTTTCCTCTAGCAGTTTCAGAGTTTCAGGTCTGATATTAAGGTCTTTGATCCATTTGGACTTGATTCTTGTGCATGGAGAAAGATAAGGATCTATTTTCATCCTTCTACAGATGCATATCCAGTTTTCCCAGCACCATTTGCTGAAGAGGCTGTCTTTTCTCCAATGAGTATTATTGGCATTTTTGTCAAAGATCAGGGGGCTATAGCTACTCGGACTTACATCAGGGTCCTCTATTCTGTTCCATCGATCTATGTGTCTGTTTTTGTGCCAGTACCATGCTGTTTCTGTTATTATGGCTCTGTAATATATGTTAAAATCAGGTATGGTGATATCACCAGCCTTATTTTTGTTGCTCAAAATTGTTTTAGATATCCGAGGTTTTTTGTGCTTCCAAATGAATTTTTGGATTGTTTTTTTCTTTTTCTGTGAAGAATGGCATTGGAATTTTGATGGGTATTGCATTAAATGTGTAGATTGCTTTTGGTAGGATTACCATTTTCATAATATTGATTCTTTCCAATCCAAGAACAGGGGATGTTTTTCCATATTCTACTGTCTTTTGCAATTTCTTGCTTGAGTGTTTTAAAGTTCTCCTTGTAGAGATCCTTCACTTCCTTGGTTAGGTTTATCCCATGGTACTTTATTTATTTATTTTTTATGTAATTGTGAATGGGAGTGATTCTCTGATTTCATCCTCTGTGTGTTTGTTGTTAGCGTATAGGAAGGCTACTGATTTCTGTGTGTTTATTTTGTATCCTGATACATGGCTTTAGGTGTTTATGAGCTCTAACAGTCTGCTGGTAGAGTCTTCAGGGTCATTTATGTATAGAATCATATCATCTGCAAATAATGATAACTTGATTTCTTCCTCTCCAATCTGTATCCCTTTTATGTGTGTCTCTTGCCTTATTGCTATGGCTAAGACTTCCAGTACTATATTAAATAAAAGTGGGGACAGTGGACACCCTTATCTTGTGCCCGATCTCAGTGGAAAAGCTTCAAGTTTTTGTCAATTTGGTATTATGTTGGTTGAGGGTTTGTCATAAATAGCCTTTATTGTGTTGAGATATGCTCCTTCTATTCCCAGTCTCTGTAGGACTTTTATCATGAAGGGTTGTTGGATTTTGTCAAATGCCTTTTCTGCATCTAATGAGATGATCATGTGATTTTTGTCTTTCAGTCCATTTATATAATGTATTGCATTTATCGATTTATGTGTGTTGAACCATTCCTGCATCTCTGGGATAAAGCCTACTTGGTTGGGGTGAATGATCTTTCTACTATATTCTTGTATTCTGTTTGCCAATATCTTGTTTAGAATTTTTGCATCTATGTTCATGAGGGAGATTGATCTGTAATTTTTTTTTTTGTTCTTTCTTTGTCTGATTTTGGGATCAGGGTGATGCTGGCTTCATAGAAGAAGTTTGGTAGGGTTCCTTTCTCTTCTATTTTATGGAAAATTTTAAGAAGCATTGGTGTTAGTTCTTCCATGAATGTCCAGTGAAATTTAGCAGTGAATCCATCTGGGCCTGGACTTTTTTTAGTTGGGAGATTTTTTTATAACTGCTTGCTTGGATCTCCATACTTGTTATAGGTCTATTTAAGTGGTTAATCTCATGTTGATTTAATTTAGGTAGGTCATATAAATCAAGGAAATCATCCATTTGTTTCAGATTTTCAAGCTTAAGTGGAGTATATGTTCTTTTAGTATGTCCCTATAATTTTTTTAATTTTTCTGGTATCTGTTGTAATGGTGCCTTTTTCATCTCTGATTTTATTAATTTGTGTCTGTTCTCTCTTTCTTTTGGTCAGATTTGCTATGGGTTTATCAATCTTGTTTATCCTTTCAAAGAACCAACTCTTTGTTTCATTGAGTCTTTGGATTTTTTTTTGTTGTTGTTGTTGTTTCTATTTCATTAATTTCTTCCCCAACCTTTATTATTTCTTCCCTTCTAGTGATTTTTGGTTTGCCTTGTTCTTCTTTTTCCAAGGCCTTAAGGTGCAGCACTAGGTTGTTTACCTGCAACCTTTCTTATTTCTTCACATAGCACTTAAAGCTATAAATTTCCCTCTTAGGACTTCCTTAATTGTGTCCCAAAGGATTTGTTATGTTGTGTTCTCATTATCATTTGACTCAATGAATTTTTTTATTTCCTTCTTGATTTCTTCATTGACCCATTCATCATTTAGTATTGTATTATTTAGTTTCCATGATTTTGTGTATGCTCTATAGCTTTTCTTGTTATTGATTTGTAGTTTGATCCCATTGTGATCTGGTATGGTACAAGAAATTATTTCAATTTTCCTATATTTGTTAAGATTTGCTTTGTATCCTAATATATGGTCTATTTTAGAGAATGTTCCATGTGCTGCTGAAAAGAATGTGTATTCTGTAGCATTTGGATGAAATGTCCTGTATATATCTGTTAGGTCCATTTGTTCTATGACCTCATTTAATCCAGAAGCATCTCTGTTTATTTTTTTTTCAGGTATGACCTGTCAATTGGTGAGAGTGGGGTGTTGAAGTCACCCACTACAAGTGTGTTTGGTGTTATCTGTGACTTTAGCGTTTGATGAAATTAGGAGCCCCCATGTTAGGTGCATATATGTTTAGGATTGTAATGTCCTCCTGTTGGAGCATTCCTTTAATCAATATAAAGTTACCTTCCTTATCTTTTCTAATTAATGTTGGTCTGAAGTCTACCCTGTCAGATATTAGGATAGCAACCCCTGCTTGTTTTCTAATCCCATTTTTTTGAAACACCATTTTCCAATCTTTCACCCTAAGATAATGTCCACCCTTTGTAGAAAGGTGAGTTTCTTGGAGGCAACAAATTGAAGGATCCTGCTTTTTAACCCAGTCTGCAAACCAATGTCTTTTGGTTTCTGGCATTCACGCCAATGATATTAAGAGTTATTATTAAAAGGTGTGTATTTATTTTTGCCATTTTTCTTGGGTTTTTTTTTTTTTTTGAGAGAGACAGAGAGAGAAGGAGAGGAAGACAGAGATGGGTGCGCCAGCAGTCTCTCAGCTGCTGCAAATGAAATCCAGATGTGTGCACCCGCTTGTGGTCAAGTTCAGCATTGCACCTTTGCATCACCTTGCATCTGGCTAAATGTGGGACCTGGAGATTGGAACCAGCATTCTTAGGCTTAGGAGGCAGGCACCTTAACTGCTAAGCCATCTCTCCAGCTCAATTTTTCTTATTTTGTAGTTCTTCTGGTTTTACCTTTGCTCTCTTGTATTAACTACTATTGGAGTATGGTTTGTTTTTTCCAGGTTCCTTATATGTGTACTTTTCTTTTCTTCAGCATGGAGGATCCTTTCAAGTATTTTCTGTAGACCTGGTTTTGTCTTCAAATATTCCTTTAGCCTGTTTTTGTTGTGGGATGTCCTTGTTTCTCCATCTATTTGAATGGATAGCTTTGCAGGATAAAGTAACCTTGGTTGACAGTTGTTATCTTTCAGAACATGGCATACATCACTCCAAGCCCTTTTGGCTTTTAAAGTTTGTGTTGAGTAATCTGCTCTGACTCTGATGGGCTTGCCTTTGTAGGTGACTTGCTTTTTCTCTCTAGCTGCTTTCAATCTATTTTCTTTGGTTTGTATGTTTGGTAGTTTAATTATAATATGGTGAGGAGAGGTTCTTTCCAGGTTTTGTCTGTTTAGTGTTCTAAAGGTTTCTTGCATCTGCATTGACATCTCTTTCCCAATTTGGGGGAAGTTTTCTTGTATGATTTTGTGAAAACACCTGCTATGCCTTTGGAGTAAAATTCTTCTCCTTCTACTATACCCTGAATTCTTATGTTTGATCTTTTTATAGTGTCCCAAATATCTTGAAATTCCCATTCATACCTTCCTGTTAGTTTGTTTTTCTCTTTGTTGGACTGTATTAGAATGGCCTGGTCTTCTAGTTTAGATATTCTGTCCTCTCCTTCATCCATTCTACTAGAGAGATTTTCTACAGAGTTTTTTATTTCACTGACTGTGTTCTTTATTATTTCTATTTCCTTATTTATGTCTAGTATTGACCACCTTATTTCATTAAAGTGGTTTCCTGTGTGTTCTTTGAATCCTTTGATTTCATCTTTGAGGTCTTCAAACCCTTTGATTTACTCTTTGAGTTCTTTGAACATATTTATAATCATTCTTTTGAAATCTTTCTCAGGTATTTCCTTTAATTCAGTCTCACTGAAGGTCATTTCTGATGCATTAATACTTTTTGGTGGATTTATATTTCTTTACTTTTTGTGTTTCTTGTATTATAATGTACAGATTTTTGCATCTTGGATTAATTTAATGCTTGGGTTTTCTAATTATCTGCAGTAATATTAGATTTATCAATCAATCTGATGTTATATATCTGCAGAGTAGGAGCTTAAGGTACTAGGTGTGGCTCTCAAGACTCTCAGAGTAACCATGAAAATGACCCTAGGTATTGGGTTTGCCTGCTATGACAGTATTCAAGTAGGCTGAATGGAACAGAATACAACCAAGTTCTAAAAACTTAACTAAACAATGTACCCATTCAATGAAAATCAGCACAGAGTATTTGCAAAAGTAGGTATTATGACAAACAGATCCTCTAACAAAGTCACAGTCCCTAAGGATGTGCGTTGCCCCACACCTTTAATCCTGTGAACTGGGAGGCTAAGATTGCTGGTCCGTAGAGGGTTCCAAGGTCAGCTTGTGACCAAGTAAGACCCTTCCCCAATGAATGACAGAAGAGTAAGCAAAGGCATTATAAACCAGGAAGCAACAAATGAGCATCCCAAAATATAGCTTATTTATGAATGTCAGATCTGGGGCTGGAGAAATGGCTTAGTGGTCAAGGTGTTTGCCTGCAAAGCCAAAGGATCCCAGTTCAATTCTCCAGGACCCACATAAGCAAGATGCACAAGGGGGCACATGTATCTGGTGTTTGTTTCCAGTGGCTGGAGGCCCTGGCATGCTCATTCTCTCCCTATCTCTTTCTCTGCCTCTTTCTTAAATAAATAAATAAATAAATAAATAAATAAATAAATAAATAAATAAAATATATTTAAAAAAAGAATGTCAGATCTGACCATCCATCAGATTTAACATATAATTTACCCTGACATGGAAGGTTCTATTAGCCCTTCTGATGTAAGCCTATACACCAGGATTATTTGGTGGGTACTGACCTGGTGTAATCCCAGTTACCTTTGGGGACAGCTTTGATCTCAGCTATGCTGCACTGCCACTTGGGTCCTTCTTTGCTGTGTTGTGGGCTCAGGAAGGCTGGCTGTATCTGTGGGTCACTTCTCTGATCGTGCTGGGTGCTGCATAGGTGATCTCCCTTCTCCAGGTCTCTGGTGCTTGGTGGCGCTTGTGCTGGTGGTGGGGGAGGGGAGGCTGTGGATGGTGGCTGAAGTCCACCTGCTGGTCCATGTAATCCTCTTCCTCACAAGCCGCTCCATTGGTCTCTGCCATCCTCCTTCCATGTTTCTTGAGTTTGTGAGGAGGCCGGTGTGAGTGAAAAATCCCCTCACCTGGCTTTAAAATCCTGTGGCTCAGGCAGAGCCTGGCCACTGCAGCTGCGTGGAACTCACCGCCGCTGCTGGAGCCACTTCTCCCCACTTCTGTGGGCTCTGGATCTCTCCTACTTCTCTGCTACAGTTGATAATCTACTATACACCTCACTTTTTAGTAGAAGAGTGTATTTTGCTGTTTTTTCTTTTTTTCTTTTTTCCCCCTAGCCTGTTTTTGTGTGGTTCCTATGCCGCCATCTTTACCGGAAGTCTATTTTCACTTTTAGAGGTGTGTTTTTGTCTTCATACTTTTTGTGATCTGCTTTCTTTAGATTCTTTCTCAATCTACAACTTGTTGACTTTTCCTTTAGCCTGTATTCACAGTGTTTCTCATCTGTTTGTTTGCTGAAATGACATTTTATTTTTGTACCTATATTGCTATTCTGGAGAAAAATATAGCTGAATAGTTATGAAATCTTCAATGACTTGGTTCACCATAGCCTTATATGTGTTGATGATTCTGTGCGGTTTTATTCACTTATATGTAATTAAAATTCTGTAATGACTTCTAATATTTTAATTGCTCTTAAATGTACTCTCATACTTTGATCAAGAAAATATTTCTGGGATTACGAGGTTACAGGAGAAAGGAGATAATTGAACATTACAAGAGATATATCAGTGTTATGATCCAAGAGTCACTGTACATTGTATAATGGACAAATGATATGCTCAAAAATGATTTTGAGGATTGGAGAGATGGCTCAGCAGTTAAGGGTTCTTGCCTGCCAATCCTAATGACTGGGTTCGCTTCTCCAATCCTCACGTAAAGCTAGATGCACAAAGTGGCACATGCATCTGGAGTTCGTTTGCAGTGGCTGGAGTCCATGCCACATCCATTCTCTCTCCCTCTCTCTCTCTCTCTCTCTCTCTCTGAAAAAATATGTAAATAAAATATTTTGGGCTGGAGAGATGGCTTTGTAGTTAAGGCGCTTGCTTCTGAAGCCTAAGGTCCTATGTTTGACTCTTCAAATCCCATGTAAGCCAGTCACACAAAGGTGAGGATAGCACAAGGTAGCACATGCCTACTAGGTGGTGCAAGCATCTAGAGTTAGGTTGGAATGGCTGCGGCCCTAGCATGCCAATTCTCTTTCTTTCTCCCTCTGTCTCTCTCTAAAATTATATATATATATTGATTTGGGGCTTGAGCAACCAGATGAAGATTTACAGAAATGGGGAAAACTATGAGGTGACTGATTAGCAATGACAGAAGCAAACATTTCTATTTTGGCTATATTAAATTTGAAGTATTTATTAGTTGTGTGGTTACAGCAAAGAAATAAATTCTTGAATGAGAGAAGTTACCTGGTAAAGCCTTTCCAAGACACCCTATTCCTTATCTATTAAGTTTATTAGCTGGCTACAAATAGAACCCTTCATCACTTATACCATAGCCCTTATTAAATCTATACTGTAATCACTTGTTTTTTAGTCCATTTCCACTCCTGAACTGTGACCATTTTGTGGAACAGAAACTATGCTCACATTTTCTTTTCCTAGCTTCCTTCCTAGCACAGTGCTGAAAGCTACTAGTATTGCTCAATGAATGTATATGATTAGATAGTCAAGTATATATTTTTCTTTTTGAAAATATTTATTTATTTACTTATTTATTTAAGAGACAGATAAAGAGGCAGAGAGAGAGATAGAGAGAAAAAAAAGATGGATAGAGAACTGTGCACCAGGGCCTCTAGCCACTGCAATGAACTCCAGATACATGCACCACCTTGTGCATCTGGATGTACGTGGGTACTGGGGAATAAAACCTGAGTACTTTGGCTTTACCGGCAAATGCCTTAACCACTTAGCAATCTCTCCAGCCCCAATTATGTAATTTTCCAAAGCTCCAATTTTTTAAAACTCTTCCAAGTTCAGCATATGTGCTGCCAAGAATCATGTATTTAATTCAAGATATATTTGTGTTTCAGGCAACATTAAATTGCCTGCTCTGAATACTGTCATCAATGTACTTTGTTCCAGACTAGGGATAGAGCTCAATTGGTAGATTGCTTGCCTAGCATGCAAAAGGCCCTGGAGCCCTGGGTATGATCTTTAACAACATATAAACTGGTTTGGTGGCACACACATGTAATCCCAGTACTTGGAAAGTAGATGCAAGAGGATCAGGAGTTCATGGCCACCCTAACATATATTATTGAGTTGAAGAATAGGCTACAGAGTAAGATCTTATCTCAAAAAATACGTACATGGGCTGGAGAGATGGCTTAGTGGTTAAGGCACTGCCTGCCAAGCCTAAGAACACCCGTTTGATTCTCCAGGTCCCATGTTTAGCCAGACGCAAAATGTGACACAAGGGCACAATGCTGCACTTGCCCACAAGGGGGTGCATGCATCTGTAGTTCGTTCACAGTGTCTGAAATGTCTTTTGCGCGCCCATTCTCCCTCTCTCTCTGTCTCTTCCTCTCTCTTTTTCTCTTTCTCTCAAAAACAATACATACATATCTGTGTCTATCTATCATCCACATTTGGCTCATATCAGGTATGAATTCATGCCTGAATATTATTTTTATCAAATCAAATATGTAATATATCTTCAAACATCAATTTCATATGTAATATTTTAAACTGTCTTTTCCAACATATTTTAGTATTGGCTTTCATACATACATGCAGGAATTATTATTTATAAAATTAAATTTGGTCTTAATAGATTCAGCACACAACTCCAGAAGGGGGGATAATTCTGAATGCTTCATATGTATTTAAAAGTTTTGACTTGTATATATGCTTACTGAAAAGCTTGACTGATGCAAGGAACCAGATCAGACCAGAATAGCAAAGTTAGTCCAGGTTTAGTGGCACAACTCTTGGGCGAGATTTCACTGGTCTTGAGACACGAGGCCGGATAAGTCACGCCTGGAACCTAAGATGGAGATCCTTTAAAGGCTTGGGTGGGGGAAGATGATGTGTTAGTTAGGAGCCAGGGGAAGGCTTGGGCAGGGGAAGATAACGTGTTAGTTAGCAGTCAGGGGAAAGCTTGGGAATGTAACTGGTTCAAGGACAGGACGGTGCAGGGGCCTCCTTAAGAGATCAAAGCTGGGGTATGGGACTGGCTATTGCCCGGCTGGGAGTCTTGAGACTGTTGGCTCAAGTCCCACTTAAGAATGTGGGGAACATGGCCATTGGCAGGTGTGATTGCCATGTTTGTCCTTCGTTATGAGCATGGTCCAATCTAACATTTACCTCTAACAGTCAAAGGCAGACATCAGGAACAGAACAGACATGTCAAAGTTGGCCTTCAAATCATTATCAGTATTTTGAACCAGAAATTTAAATATGTTTACTGGATATCATAGTTTTTTTTTTTTTTCCCAAAAGACTTTCTGTACTAACATCTCTGAAAATCACTTCTTTTATTTATTTATGTAATTTTATTTTTGAGTGAGAGACAAAGAGGGGAGAGAGAGAAAGAGAGAGAATTAGTGTGCCAGGGCCTTTCAGCCACTGTAAATGAACTCCAGATGTGTGTGCCCCCTGTGGAGCATGTGTGACATTGCATGCTTATGTCACTGTGCATCTGGCTATGTGAGACCTGGAAATTTGAACATGTGTTCTTAGGTATTACAGGTAAGTGTTTTAACCACCAAGCCATCTCTCCATCCCCTGAGAATCACTTTTCTATAAGCCACTGGTGACTTCCTTGAAACTGTAATTAGTACTACAACTTTGTCCTCATTCCACTCAAAACACTATCCAATTTAAATGTTTTAGTTTCTTAAAATTTGCATGTTCTACACCTTATAGTTTAAAAGTACATAGCCATATATATTTCTGAAAAGATTACAGTAATTGTTCATCATAGTGAATATTTTTACAATATATAGTTTTGAATTCCTTCAACAGATTTGAACATAAAATGGATATCTAAAAAAACATTTATTCTAGCCATTCAATTAATTTTTTTAAATTTTCTGAGAAAGCTATGTTTTTGTGAGCGTTTAGAAAACAGAATTGCCAGACTTCTGGGTAAGATGGCAGCATAGAAGGCAAACCAAACCAGCCTAGTGAAGTATTTAAGCAAAACCATAGCAAAATGCACTCTTCTTCTGAAAAGAGACGGTGTATAGGTTTTTATTAGACATAGCAGAGAAGCAGGGGAGACCAAGATCCACCAGAAAGGAGGAAAATGGCCAGACTCCTGCTTGGAGCCCCAATCTTCATGATCCACACACCCGCTTGGCACCGGGCTGCAGGAGCAGAGACCAAACAAGGGGATTTTCCAACTTCATCAGCCTCCTTGCAAAGTCAAGAAACCTGAAGGGGAGACAGCAGAGATCAGCTAAGGGGCTGCTGAAAGAGATACAGGTGGGACCAGCTGAGCATTTCCAGTACAACTCCAGACTTCTTGCACTCTCCCATCCCCCAGCCATCAGAACTACCAACCTCTGGAGAACACATTTAGCTCCTGATAGCAGAGCGTCCAGCACAGCTGATCAGAACACCAGATCCACAGTGCAACACGGAGGGATCAAGGTGGGTACTCAGCATTGGTGAGATTGGAAGCTACCCCAAAAGGTAACGAGGCCAACTGACAAAAAATGTGGGTACATAGCCCTGCAATGAAGTGCTAATCTCGCTTTCCGTGTCAGGGCAGGTTATGGGTTACATATTCTTGGTTGGCTTTATCATTCTCATTTAGGCTGTATTTGGGAGTTGACTACTGTTGCCTTTGATGCTTTCGGACTTGTAGGGCCTTTGTCTTTTGCCTTTGTCATTATTGGGGGCAGGGTCTGATTCATATCCAGGCTAAACTGGAACCCAATTCAGAACTGAAATCAACCTCCTAGCTGACAGGAATAAGGGTGTAGAGCAATACACACCCTTAAGTATTTGGGCTTTATAAGAGTATCTGTTTGTTTTAATCCCCACACTTGCATACTCTGTGCTGGTTTTTATTGAATGTATATATTGTTCAGTTGAAGTTTAGAATTTTCCAGTAAATTGTTCCATCCAGCCCATTAGAATACCTGCATAGCAGGCAAACTCAACACCTAGGATTACTTCTGTGGTTGGAGTGGGGTACAAGAGGTATATTTGGCACATTAAACTCATATCCTGAAGGTATATAAAGTTGAATCTCCACATCTAAGAACACTGAATATAAGTAAAAAACCCAAACATTAAATCAACTCAGGATGCAAAAGTTGCTACATTATAATACAAGAAACACTAAGAATCAAGACAATACAATCCCACCAAAAATTACAAATCCATCAGAAATGACTCCCAATGAGACTGTTTTAGATGAAATGCCTCACAAAGATTTAAAAAAAATGATTTTGTCTATGCTCAAAGAAATCAAAGGAATCAAAGAAGAAAACAAAGGAATTAAAGAAGAAAACAAACTCACAAAGACAAAGAGAAGCTAATAGGAAGGTATGAATGGGAATTTCAAAGAGATCTGGGACACTATGAAAAGATCATATATAAGAATTCCGGGAATAGGAGCCGGGCGTGGTGGCGCACACTTTTAATCCCAGCACTCGGGAGGCAGAGGTAGGAGGATCGCCGAGAGTTCGAGGCCACCCTGAGACTACATAGTGAATTCCAGGTCAGCCTGGACCACAGTGAGACCCTACCTTGCAAAAAAAAAAAAAAAAAAAAAAAAAAAAAAAAAAAAAAAAAAGAATTCCGGGAATAGTAGAAGGGGAGAAGAATTTCAATCCAGAGGCTTAGTAGGTGTTTTCCACAAAAATCACAGAAGAAAAATTTCTCCAACTTGGGAGAAAGAAAGAAATGCCAATACAGATACAAGAAGCTTTTAGTATACCCAAACAGACAAAACCTGTAAAGAACCTCTCTCACCATTTTATAATTAAACTCTTAAACATGCAAACCAAAGAAAATATATTGAAAGCAGTTAGAGAGAAAGAGCCAGTTACCTACAAAGGCAAGCACATCAGAATAACAGAAGATTAATCAACACAAACTTTAAAAGCCAGAAGGGCTTGGAATGATGTGTTCCAAGTTCTGAAAGATAACAACTGTCAACCAAGATTACTTTATCCTGCAAAGCTATCTATCCAAATTGATGGAGAAATAAGGACATTCCACAACAAAATCAGGCTAAAGGAATTTATGACAATTAAGCCAGCTCTACAGAAAACAGAATTGCCAATTTTGTGGCTGACAATTCAGTCTACATTTTCTCAAGTGCTGACATAACATGTGTAGGCTACCTTGCCTGGCAGTCAACTTTTTTTTTTTTTGAGGTAGGGTCTTGCTCTAGCTCAGGCTGACCTAGAATTTATTATGCAGTTTCAGGCTGTCCTTGAACTCACACCGATCCCCTACCTCTACCTCCTTGGTTCCGGGGCTGGGATTAATGGCATGCACGACCATGCCTGGGATATATCTATATAATCTATATATATCAAGAGTATGCCAACACCTCTCCAGACACATGTACCACTTTATGCATCTGGCTTCATGTGGGTACTTGGGAATCCAACTCTAGTCATTAGGCTTTATAGGCAAGTACCTTAACTTCTGAGCCATCTCTCCACTCTGACAGTGTTTCCCCCTGCTTCTTTAAAAAAAAGGCGCGCGCGCGCGTGTTTGTGTGTGTATGTGTGTGCGTGCGCGCGCACTCGCGTGTTGTTGTTGTTGTTCAAGGGCCTTTTTACTCTGCAAACAAACACCAGATGCTTGTGCCACTTATTGTGTCTGGCCTAAGTGGGTGGTTTGTGAATTGGACCTAGTATGACAGTTTTTATAAACCAGTGTCTGTAACCTGGAGCAATCTTCCCAGCCCCTCTACCTTTGTTATTTACCTTCTTTTCACTTAGCACTCCATGTTTTTAAAAGAGAGAATGTGGAATTAATTAATCTTGCCCCAATAGTCTCATGGAACAAGAATTGATTTTATGACCATTGAAGTCTCTTTAGGATCATTTGCTAGACTAGGGATATAATCAGTATTATGTTCCAGCAATTATTTTTACTGTTTTATTCAAATCTTAGAATAATTATTAAATAGCTTACCTAAATGAAGTTATATTACTATCACATTTTACTTACTCTTTGAAAAGATTTATACATGGTGTACTACAGTTTATAGTTCCTATTTCTAATGACTACATATTGGCTTCTGATGGTATTCTTGCAAGATCGCACAGCAATTTGATGGTACAACTAAAACCGTAATTCTGGTATTTGTATTCTGTGGTAGTTTGAATGTGAATGTATGTCCCCATAGATTCAGGTGTTTTATTAAGCTTGTAACCTGGGTCTCCAGCCACCTGGCTATATGAGGTGTCACTGGGGATGGATCCTGGGTCCAGACCAAAGGTAGAGAGAGTAATCTAAGCTCTGGCAGATTTTGGGTTTGTTGCTTTTGGTGCTTGATTGCTGCAGTTTTTCTCTCTGCTTGGATGTAGGGAAGTTAGCAGCTTCTTCCCAGATGATAGAATGTTCCCTGGATCTGTATAACTGAAAAAAATCCCTTCCCCACATAAACTCTGTCTGTTGGACAAACTGTTGGATATTTGTCCCACCAATGTGGAGCTGAAGATGACATATTCCCAGGCCCTTGAACTTTTTACTATACCATTGTATTGCTGAATTGCTTACAAAGATGTAAAACATTCAAAACGTGGCACTAGATTTAAAAAAAATCAATTTAAAGGTAACATACTCTTATGGTCCTCTGCCATTCATAAAATTTTCCTTCTTCAGTTTCAAGTATTCAGTTGATGATATCTTTCTAACCTAAAACTAAGCTCAAAATAGAACATTAACTTCTACCAGGCAAGCTGTAGAACAGATGAGATTATTTTCTGTGTTATCTTCCCAGAGTGTTAATTATTGTCCATCTCACTCCCAAAACAAACATCTTTTGATAGAAAATGATATTTACATCAAGCAACATGTAGAATGTAAAACATTTTAATATAAACATTTCCAGAATATAAATTAAATTTATCAACCACTTTTAAAAGTATATATCATCTAAGTTTATTATAGACTATTTAGTTTTCCACTTTCAGGACTAATAAATACAAAAATACACTGCAAATTAAATTTAACAAAGAAAAGAAATTAGTGTAAATTGTTCATACTCTTTCATTAGAGAAAACTGAGAAACAAAACACACAACAACAAACATCAAGACTAACAGAAACTCCAAAGGAATGGATTATTCAAGGTATGGTCTCCTACAAGCCTGACCATGCTTGCAAGAGTAAGCAAGACTGAGAAAAAGCCCACAAACGTTCCACATTGAAATACACATATAACACAAATTTCATGACACCCAGTTTTCAACCTTTCTTTAATCTTAATGGAACAAAACTGGAAAGATTAAAATCAAGAGTTGAAGGGTTAGGGAGATGGCTCAGTGGTTCAAGGTGCTTAACTTGCAAAGCCTACTGGCCCACATTTGATTCTGCTCAGCATTCATGTGAAGCCCTACACAAAGAGGCACATGTGTCTGTGATCCCAATGTGCCTATGACATTGGGATATGGAGCCAGGAAAATCCAAAGCTCAATAGACTGGCCCTTCTTTTGTAGTAGCAAGAAATCCTGACTCAAAGAAGGTGGGAGGACAACAGACACCTTGTAGTTATCCTTTGACCTCCACATGCACACACATACCCATACACACATACACATAAATAAAAATATCATGAATTGACTCATTTCATAACACTGAATATTTTTTCTTTGATTTAATAGGCTTCATCTCTTTTGTTCTTCATTATGTTTTTGCTTCTCAGACACTAGGTTTAGGCTTTTGGCTTTTCCCCCTTTCAATCAAATTTTGAGTGGAGGGAGAGGATGGATAGAGGGGGATAAAAGAGCAGAAAGAGCGGGACAGAGACCGACTGATTCAGTTTTCTTGAATTGATACTGTCATCTGCCTCTTCTCGTTTGAAGCTCCTGTTTTTATCTAAATTGATTTTCTTGACCAATTTCTTTATTCTTGTGTAAACAAAACTAAATGTTCAAAATCCAACTGTAAACACACTGAAAATACTTTCTTCTTTCAGTTTTTGCATGTAAAAACTTGGCTTTCCTGAACTGACACTATATACTTTTCCTTGTCTTCATTATCTAATTCATTATTATTTTCTTTGAATCATTTTCTGGATAAACTAAAATTTCAAAATCCAAGAATTGATTCATCCCAAAGCATTTCTTCTTCTGTCCTTTCTTCAATAGATTTCTTTTTTTCTTTCTTGTGCTCTTTCTTTTCATGTGCTCGTTCTTTCCTGTGTTCTTCTTTTTCAGAGGATACATCATGGTTTCTTTTCTTTTTGTGATGCTTAATCTTTCCTGAACTGACTTTAACTTTATTGTCCCCTCCTTTACAGTGTTTGGCACTCTTGTCTTTACCTAAATTCTTATCCTGGCATGTTTTCTTCTTTTTATGCTTGGACTGCTCCTTCTCTGACTTTTCTTTGTCTTCCTCCAAGTGTCGTTTTCTCTTTTGATGTCTCCTTTTATGACTTGCTTGATGGTCACTGATATTGTCATTTGAGGAAAGGTGTCTGTAAACTTCATATTCTATGCTGTGTAGGCCAGAGTTATTTTCATGCTGACTAAGGCTCAGGGGAACTGGTTTTTCAGAGAAAAATTCTCTGGTGAGTTGACAGTAGCTCTCAGACTCTTGTCTCTGTTTGTTCACATAAGCTGGTAAACAATGAAGTAACTCATTTTCTAGTGCATGTGAAGCATTGTATGGATATGTATACATCTGGAAAGTCTCAAATGGGAGCCTCTGCTCGAACATTCTATGTTTGGATACTCTATCACCCATTTCTCTATAAGTCTGGGTTTCCACAAAGTGATCAACTCTTTTTTTGAAAGAGGTTTTTGGCTTTAGTCCTACAGATTCATGCACTTTTCTGTAATCATAATGCTCATCTTGAAACATACAATTTCTTCTGTCTGAATAAGCTGGTAACCATTGAGGTAACTGGTCTTCCAATGGTGGACCACTGTATTGTTGTTGGTAGGTGTGAAGCGTCTCAAATGTAAATCTTCGCTCACACATTCTTTGTCTGTGTCTAGCATCAACTCTTTCTCTGTACCTATGATCCCAATATCTATTGTTTTCTCTAATATTTCTAAAATAAATCTTGGGATCTAGTCCTCTGGCTTTTTGCACTTTGATGTAATCTTCAAGCTCATATTGGAAAGGGTCATATATCTTTGAACGAGCTGGTAAACAATGAGGTAACTGTTTTTCTAATACTTGTGAATGATTATTTGGTTCTGGGTACATCCAGGAAGTGTCAGGTGGGAGTGTTTGTCCAAACATTTTATGCATGTGTCTGAAATCAGTCACTTCTCTAGACCCATGAAAGTCCAAGTAATTATCTTCCATATTTCTAAAATATGTCTTGGACTCAGGTTCTCTAGATTTCTTCGCATTGATATAATCTACATATCTATCTTGGTAAGAACCACGTGTGTTCTTTGAATTCTTCACTCGACTGATAACATGGGATTCCCTGAAAAGCAAACAATACAAAGTTCTGGTTATGATAATATTTTATTCTGATTATTTTTGCTGTCAAAGTATTAGTTTAAACAAACAAAAACACAAATCAAACAAAATTATAAAACATACTGCATTAATAAAACTATAAAAATGAATTTTGATGCTAAAAGATGTAGCAATGATAGCCAGATATCTCTTGAGCATCTGAAAAATTTTAAACAAGAACTTTTCTCAGAAGATGGCCATTTAAATATGTATAGCACTTTCAGTCTCTTCATGATATCCAAACAAAACCACAGGTGAATAACTGTAGGGTGCCATGGAAAGATATCACAGTACAACAGTAGATAACAAGATGAAACACATAAATATAGGATGTTAGAATTATAAGATTTAAATAGAAAGGCCTCACATCAAATATATAACACCAAGTAGGGGGAAAACAAGATTTTCCTCAGTAAGAGTATAAGCAGAAGGGAGAAGGAAACTCTTAGTGAGCTCTGAAGTACAGAAATCAGCACTTTGCAAAAATATAGCTTAGGAAGATTTATGATCTCCAACAGCAAGCTTGTGCTGAAGATTTTTTTTTCTGTATGATGATAAACTGTCTTAAGAAATGTCCTATACTCTGATCTTACTGCTGTAAGGGCAAGTCACTGCATTTTAGTATCTCCAAGCTTAAATTGTCTCTCTGCTTCACTAAATAAATAAATTGTTCAGACTAGAAAAATTTACAAAGAAACTTTAGAGTTAAACTATTCCATAAATATAATTAGTTAAATATATTTCCATAGAATATTCTATCCAAGAGCAACAGAATAACTATTCTTCTCAGCAGCCTATGGAGCTATGAGCCAAGGAAGCAATTACTAGAGTGAAGAGACAGCCTACAAGCTAGGAAAAATTCACTGCCATTCACCCACCCATCAAAATGGTAATACTCAGAATATATAATGAAAGCATATAATAAATAGCAAAAGGATAAACAATCCAGTTAATAAATGAGCAAATGAGCTGAAGAGACAATCCTCTAAGAAAAGCCATAAATAGCCAATAAATATTGAAATAATTATTCCACATATTCTGCCATCAGGAAAACACAAATCAAAATTTCATTGAAATTCTATTTCACCCTAGTCAGAATGGTTATCATCAGGAAAATAAAAGACAACAAATATTGATGAGGATGTAGGAAGAAATAAATGGTTAGATATTGTTGACAGGAATGTAAGTTAGTGCAGCCACTATTTAAATCAGAATAGAAGTTGCTCAAAAAAAAACCTAAAAATAGAACAGTAAAAAAAAAAAAACTAGAAATAGAACTACCTTATGATTTAGCTATACTAATCTTATGTACATACCCAAAGAAATCCCAGTTAGCATGCAACAGATATATTTGCAATCTATGTTTACTATGGTACTATTCACTATAGCCAAGTTATAGAATCCACTGAGGTGCCCATCCATGGATGAATGGGTGTGGCAGTTTGAATTTCTGTCCTCAAACAGACTCAAATGTTTTATTAAAGCTGTAATTTGAATTTCCAGCCACATGGCTAGAAGAGGTGTCACTGTGGTCCAGCACTAAGGTGTTACTGGGAGTGGATCTGTTTCCAGCCTAAAAGTATACAGAGTACTTGAGCTCTGCCTGGGGTTCCCAGAGTGTGTTTGTATTTGGTATTTGTGGTGGTAGTTTCTTCTGTGTGTATGTGTGTGTGTGTGGATCTGTGAAAGGGGGCCATTCTCTTCCATCATTATGGAACTTCCCCTGGATCTGTAAGCCTGAAATAAATGCCATCCCTCCCCTAAACTGTGTGTGGTTTGGAGATTCATCTGAGCAGTATGGAGATGACTATGGCAATGGATAAATGCAAGGGAAATAAAATGTTATTCAATCATAGAAAAGAATAAAATCAAATTGTTTGCAGAAAAATGAATAGAATTGAAAATCATAATGGTAAGTTAAAATAGCCAGATTCAGAAAAAAAAAAAAATCCATGTTTTCTCTTATATGTGTAATCTAGATTTAAAAAAGTAATAAAAGTATGGGTTGGAAAGATGTCTTAGCAGTTAAGGTGCTTGCCTGTGAAACCTAAGAACTCATGTTCAAATCTCTAGGTCCCATGTAGCCAGAGGCACAGTGACACAAAGTGCTCAATATTGCACATGTACCTCAAGGGATTGCACACATCTGGAGTTTGTTCAGAGTGGCTGAAGGCCCTGGCATGCCCATTCTCTCTCTCTCTGCCTCTTTCTCTCAAAAATAAAAAAGTAATAAAAGTAGAAGAGACACTATTATGGAAGAGGAAGAAAAGCTAATAAGGGACAATGAGTGGTGAATGTAATTGACGTTATTTTCCCATGCATTAAATTATATATAGGAACAGTTATTTTGTGTAAAAAGTTATTATAATTGGAGCAGTTATTTTGTGTAATCAATATATGTCAAGAAAAATTCTCAAAACTGAGATAAATGGGAGAATGGGCATAGAAAAGTAGACAAATCTGATTCCACTTTAGTACTATGAATGTTAATGAATGCTGGAATGTGTTGCTAATGAACATTAGCCCTTAATAAATGGTCTGATTTGAATGTCATCATGTTTTCAAATTCAGTTCATTCTATACATATAAAGAGGAGACAAGTATTTGTTCTGAAACTCTGAGTTTTATTAAAGTCTAAATGTAGTTTAATTTGACAAGCATGATAATTTAGCTTTTAAGAATTTAGACTCAAATAGTATACTTTCTACTAGAATAAAATAGTAATGCTTTAATTTTAACAGCAACAAGCCAATTGTACAAAAATTAAATGGCCCTCTGTCCTGCTATCTGAGTTACCCTCTCCTCAATTGTCCTCTTATTTCTCCTTTCCTTCAAATTAGACTTGACTAAACACTTATTTAAATATTACTAATTCATGACAGGTATTTTACATGAATTATTCTATTTTGTTATAACACTAGTGTATCAGAGGTTCTAAAGTTAGTCACATGGGAAAAAAATGGATCTGTATTCTGATCTAGGTATAACAGCAAGACCTTTGTCCTTAACTACTATACCTCATTGGAAGGATGCTTAATTCATCACCGAGTACCTGGAACTAAGACAACCTTCTAGAGTTACTTTGAATTTGCAAAATTAGCATAAAAATTAACCTTTGGCACCTCTACAGAGAAATGCAAGACAGTTTGATAAGCATGGGTACCAGTTTACCAGCTCTGCCAGTATACCATTGAGAGTAGAAAACATTTTTGGGGACATTAGTATGAAATATGATATAAATACCAATTATTTCTAACTCCACTCATAAGTAAATAAATGTCTAGAAAATATGTAAAATATATTAAAGGCTAGTAGAAACCTTGGTCTTTGGCAATACAGGAGCATTTTGCCCAAAAAACAAAAAATGAAAAACAACACTTACTTAATTTGATGCTCACGATCTTGCATGTGGGACCGGAACATATGTAAAGATGTAAAGGTAATTCTGCAAATATGACATATGTATGTTTTCATTTTAAATGCTGAAAAACAATCCAAAGAGGTCAAGTTAAGAAGGCCATTACAGATAATCTTATAATCATACAATGCTAAAGTGAAATAAGAATTTATTGGACATATCTACTTGAAATTTCTCAATAAAGATTGGGGCCACAGAGGTGACATCAGTCACAGAGCCAGCTAATAAAGTTAAACTCTGAGAGCTCATGTCCCCTCAGTTTATATGTCCAGAATTTTTTGCACTACCACACATTTATAGTCTTCATTTATTTTATAAGGATCTGCTATCTGCTATTTACTATTGCTACACAGAGGTATAGCAGTATGGTGGTTTGAATTAGATACCCCCTTAAACTTGTTTTGAAAGCTTTGTCTCCAACCTGTGGGAATTTGTGAGGTGGAGCCTTGATGTAGGAGGTGTGTTATTGAGGGTGGGCTTAGGTGTGTTTTAGTCAGCTCCCCCTTACTAGAGCTTGGCTCACTCTCCTATTGTTGTTTTCTACCTAATATGGCAGAGGTGATGTCTAGTTTCTGCTCATGCCATGTTTTCTCCTGCCATTTTGGAGCTTTTACTTGAAACTATAAGCCAAAATAAATCCTTTCCTCCCATAAAGTGATTTTGACTGGGTGTTTGTCCCAACATCAAGAAGATAACTACCACAGAAAATTGGTACCAGAGAAGTGGGGTCATAGATGCTAGAAACCTGTTTGGCTTTTGACATTTTGGGTTTGATTGCAAGAGGAGAGCTAAAGATTTGAAACCTTGGTCTAAGAGACACCTTTCAGTACTGTAAGCAGAATTTGATGGAACATTCTTTTTTTTTAAAAAAGTTATTTTTCCTTTATTTATTTATTTATTTACAGAGAGAGAGAGAGAGAGAGAGAGAGAGAGAGAAAGAATGGGCACACAAACTCTAGATGCATATGCCACCATGTGCATCTGGCTTATGTGGGTCCTGGGGAATTGAACTTGGGTCCTTTGGCTTTTCAGGCAAGCGCCTTTAGCCACTAAGCCATCTCTCCAGCCCTGATGGAACATTCTTATCAGAGTTGAAAGACCTAAATTTAGAAAGAACTCTGAGGACTATGCAGGACTAGACTATGGGGGGGGGCGAGCTTTATGCACATTGTGCTAGAAGCAGAATGTGTGAGAGCTTACTACATTCTGCCTGTGTCATGAGAACTTGAGCAGAATTGAGCTTAGAAGAAATAGATTGGCATGAGCAGATGGAAAGGGCACAGAAATAAATAAAAGACAGGTTGGAGACTATAGCCTGCTTCAGCTGCAGTTGTTGGAGAGATTACAGTTATTGAGATTGGGCCAGATGTTCTGCTTTGAGACGGTAGGAGGAATGCTGATTCTTTTGAAATAGGAGGCCTGAATGTTGAAAAAGAGTCCTGCTCTTCAAAGTTGGCTTTATTCCCCCATGGATTAACAATGTGGCAGTGAAGTCCACCTGGTTCCATGGGAGTATAACAAATACAGGAAAGAGTCATTGACTTTGCAACTGGTTTATTTTTACAAATGGCTACTGGGCAATGTGATTTGGAGATGTTGGAGTCCCTGTATGGGAGACCCAATGGAGCCATGAGGATGAATCATGGGTTGCAGTGGAGACCCCAGGATTTTAGAAATGCTAAGACAATGGGATGGCTGCCAAGGAGAGCAAATGGCTTGTGATAGATTTTTTTCCCTGGGCTACAGGAAGTCCAACTGGAAGGTCAGAATTGGAAGACCAGAGACTTCATCACTAGTTTTGTAGCAAAAAGATTTAATTTTTTCCCTCTTTGTTTTATATCTTGCATTGGTTCAGTCTTCCCTTGCTATATCCAATGCATTCTTTTTCAGTGTGAATGTTTACTCTGAGCCATCATGTGTTATTGTTTTTTTAAATATATTTTATTTATTTATGAGAGAGAGAGAGAGAGAGAGAGAGAATAAGAGAAAGAATGGGCACATCAGGGCCTGCAGCCACTGCAAACAAACTCCAGATGCATGTGTATCCTTGTGCATCTGGCTTATGTGGGTCCTCTAGAATTGAACTGGAATCCTTTGGCTTTGCAGGCAAATGCTTTAACCACTAAGCCATCTCTCCAGCCCATGTGTTATTGTTTTCATAGGCTTGTAGTTAAGAAACCTAGGCCTATGAATTGTGCAGAGGTTTGAACAGTGTTGGGATTGATAAAAACTATGGGACTTTTACAAATCATATTATTTATTTTTGGAGAGAGACACAGAGAGAGACAAAGAGGGAGAGTGAGACAGATAGAGATGGGCGTGCCAGCAGTCTCTCAGCTGCTGTGAACAAAATCCAGATGTGTGCACCCCCTTGTGGTCAAGTGCGGCATTGCGCCCTTGCGTCACTTTGCATCTGGCTAAACATGGGACCTGGAGATTGGAACCGGGTTCTTAGGCTTAGCAGGCAGGCGCCTTAACTGCTAAGCCATCTCTCCAGCCCAACTATGGGACTTTTAAGTTGGACTGAATGAATTTTGTATCATCAAATATTTCTGAGTTTATGGGAAACAGGAGCAGAATAAGGTTGTTTAAATCAGATGTCCCTCATAACTCATATGTTCTGAATGCTTGGTTCCTAATTGATGGCAATTTGTGAGGTGGAGCCTTGCTGGATTTGGTGGTTTGATTCAGGTGTCCCCCATAAACTTAGATGTTATGAATGCTAGGTTCCCAGATGATGGAGATTTGGGAAATAATACCTCCTAGAGGCAGTATATTGTTGGGGCCATGCTTATGGGTGTTATAGCCAGTTTCCTCTTGCCAGTGAGTGTTTGTCACGCTCTCTTGCTGATGTTGTCCATCTGATGTTGTCCAGGAAGTGATGCCCACTCTCTGTTCATGCCAATATTTTCCCTTGCCATCATGGAGCTTCCTCTCAAGTCTATAAGCAAAAATAAACTTTTTTCCCCACAAGCTGCTCTTGGTCGGGTAATTACTGCCAGCAATGTGAACCTGACTGCAACAGTAAAGTTGGTACCAAGAGTGGTGTCACTGCTTCTAGAAACCTGACTGTGTGGCTTTTGGCCTTTTGGAACTGCTTTGCATGAGCAATGTGGAAGGAATAACTTTTGGCTTTCATGTCCTAAATGAAAAACCAGGGACTGGAAACATATGTCTCCTCTTACCACAAATCAGCAGTAGAACGACAATGCATTAACTACATTAACAATAATGTTTACCAACTTATTTCATAAGATAACATGGGGTGTTAAAATACAAATTCATGGGCTGGAGGGATGGGTCAGTGTTTAACAGCACTTGCTGCTTAAGCAAGAGGGCTTCTCAAGCCAGAGACCACCATGTTTACCTCCCCAGAACACACATAAAAAGTTGATAATGGCCATGGACAACAATAATCCCAGTATGGAGGTGGAAGGTGGAGACTGGAGAATTGCTGAGGCTTGCTGCTGGACAGCAGCTTCAGGTTGATGGAGAGAGCCTGTTACAAGGTAACACATGGATGAGTGACAAGAGCAGGACACTCAAGACTCTCCTCTGTTCTCTGCAAGCACATGCATAGGGGTATGAATCTGCATACACACATCATGTATAACATACACACATGCATGTGTGTACACATGCACATGGGGAAAAAACAAAATGTATATACAAATTCCTAGAACCCTATACTTGAGTACATCATTCATTGTTTCTGGTGGGATTGGGAGTTAATTTCTTAACTTAATACTGCAAGTAATTATCAGAGACCTCATGAGAAAGATAAAGTTTTTTTTTCAGTCTCTTTCAAATTTATTTGTGAGTCCCAATGTGAGGCCAATCAAGTAAAAATTTTTGATTTGCAACAAAACTAAATACTAATGTAGAATTGTATATATTCACAGTAACATTTTCTAGGAAATTATAACTATTTTATGAGCTTGCTTAACACCACATATTTCAAATGCACCCAAACTATTAAGATAAGCAGGAATCCTAGATTCTTCTAGGTTGGTGGTTTCCAAAGCTAGTTACACATTATCATCGTGTGTAAAATTTTCATGTTACCTTAGCCCTTGGCTTTTCTACACAGTAATATTTTGGATCTTTTTTTTTCTAGGATACTGATATTAGTTAACTTCATATCAGACAAATTAAATCAGAATCTTTAGGGATAGAATAGGACTTTCCTACTTCTTTTTTTTCCTATACCCTGATATCTTTTTGTAGAATATGGATATCTCAGAAAACAATATATAAAAACTTTCTGTGAAAATAGCCTATTCAGTGGACCGGGGATCAGATTTCCTTCTCTAATCCTCTGTTGTTTCTTATACTTTCCAGTTTCTTATCTCAGAGACTGTTCCATTGGCCCTATTCAGCTTTGCAATGCTCAGCCTTTCTAGAATTGTTTCACTTGGATGATCAGCCTATTTTGCACCATGTGCCTTTCAGAATCTTCTATACCCTACATTTGTAAGGCCTCCCTAGCCCAATCATAGTGCACATTTTGAACTTTGTGGACGAATGTTTTTGTTCTCACAGCATGAATTTGGAAGTGCATGTATATATAGTCTAATGTTGTGGTACTCAATTTGGTTCCATATCAGAATATCTCAGGGAATTAAAAAGGAGAAAACAATACTGATGTGTAGGTCCTAGGGCTCATAATGTAACTTATTGGAGGGATGGTCTGAGCACGGGGATTTCTGAAAACTCTCCACATGATTCTAATGTATAGTTAAGTTTGATGACCTTGGTCTAATACTTACTTGATAACTACATGAAAGTAAAAAGGCAGATTAAATTTTTGTTTTGGTTTTTCGAGGTAGGGTCTCACTCTGGCCCAGGCTGACCTGGAATTAACTATGTAGTCTCAGGCTGGCCTTCAACTCAAGGCGATCCTCCTACTTCTGCCTCCCGAGTGCTGGGATTAAAGGCGTGTGCCACCACGCCCGGCATGGCAGCTTAATTTGAGACTTTGGAACAAGAACATAATATATTCAAATAATTTATTTTTAAGTTATGACAGGAGACAAAAACGTTTTTAAGAAGCACCATTTGTTGAGGACCTATCCAATAATGAACTCCTCTCTCTCTCTCTCTCTCTCTCTATATATATATATATATATATATATATATATATATATATATATATATATATAAAACTTCATCATTTCAGTCAACCCCTTGATGTTGTATTATTCACATTTTATGTCCAATGTGTCTTTGCTGCACCCAGGCAAGTAATTTCAAATGCAGCTCTAAATCTGTGTTTATTCCTGTACATTCTACTACCTCTAAATAAAAACAAGTAGCCAATAGAAATTGAGCAAAACCACATAGTCATTATCATATAAAGGACTGTGAAGAATATTACATAATAAAATTTAATCCTTTACTTAAGAGGCAATTCAATGGGACTATAATTGATGTCCTTATCAATTAGTAGTAGTAAAATCTATCTGTAAACAGAGAAATGGGATGGGAAGATGTCTCAGTGGTTAAAGGCACTTGCTTGAAAAACCTGCCTGCCTGGGTTCGATACCCCATACCCATGTAAAGCCAGATGCACAATGTGGTGCATGTATCAAGTTCATTTGCAGTGGGAGTCCCTAGCACACCCATTCTCTCTTCTCTATCTCCCCTTGCAAATAACTAACTAACTAAATAAATAAAATTTTAAAACAGAAAATAGAGGGCTGGAGAGATGGTTTAGAAGTTAAGGCATTTGCCTGCAAAGCCAAAGGACTTCGGTTCGATTTCCCAGGACCCATGTAAGCCAGATGCACAAGGGGGCACAGGCATGTGGAGTTTGTTTGCAGTGGCTAGAGGCTCTGGCGTGCCCATTCTCTCTCTCTCTCTCTGCCCCTTTCTCTCTTGCTCTCTCAAATAAATAATAAATAAAAATTTTAAAAAATAGTCATTTCTAAAAAAAAGACAATAGAAAAGGGGAGAATGGCAAGAACTAAAGCAGTAATGCAAGTTGTGATGGATGTTAGAGG
The DNA here is from genome assembly GCA_036365145.1 of Orientallactaga sibirica. Classification (NCBI taxonomy): domain Eukaryota; kingdom Metazoa; phylum Chordata; class Mammalia; order Rodentia; family Dipodidae; genus Orientallactaga; species Orientallactaga sibirica. The sequence continues at coordinate 80,570 of JAEOAD010002235.1, forward strand.
ACAGGAAGGATTTGAGTGGAAAGAAAGCAGACAGGGATATATCGGAAGATGAAGACAATAGCAGATAATAATGGTAGAGTGAAAAATGAGCAAAATGTGTTGAATGGAAACAATTTGTTCAGAAAAGACTGAATATCTGTGTGGCACAAAGCATTATGCTTCTGGATGCTAAAATTTTAAGATTCTTGCTCTTTACATTCCCCTTCCCTTTGCCCTCTTTTTCTGGTTCTATGTATTAAATCTAGAGCTTCCCTCATGCTAGACATTTATTAATCTACTAAGCCCTTTTTAATTTTTTTTAAAGGTTGAGACAGATGGGCTGGAGAGATGGCTTAGCGATTAAGGCATTTGCCTGAAAAGCCAAAGGATCCCAGTTCGACTCTACAGAGCCCACATAAGCCAGATGTACAAGGGGGCACATGCATCTGGAGTTCGTTTGCAGTGGCTGGAGGCCCTGGCGTGCCCATTCTCTCTCTCTCTATCTCCCCCTCCGTCTCTCTCTCAAAATAAATATATAAAACATATTTTAAAAGATTGAGACAGAGTCTCACTAAGTTGTCTGGGCTGGCCTTGAACTCTCTGTAGAACAGGAAAATCTTGAACTTGTGATCTTCCTGCCTTGGTCACCTGAAGAGACCTACAATCTGGAATTATAGGCTTTTGCCACCAGGCCTGGCTTTATTTTTCTTAAAATAAAAAAAAAAGTTTGCTTGTCTGATTACTGTGAGTATATAGTGAGGAAGAAAGTCTTGGAGAGTGATATAGTTTAAAAATCATTGTTAAGGGGAATGTGAAGGAAAAATAAAATGATTACATAGGACTAAGTTCTCAAAGAGGTTGTATACCAATACACTACAGAGAGATATTTAATTTTTAAACTTTTATAATTTTCCATAGCATCACACCATAGTCTGACCTTAATAGATAATGTGGAAACTTGAGTTGATCCAGGTTATAATCTTGATACTAGGGAGTGGCAGAATATAGGTAATTATGTAGTCAAAGATGTCCTCTAAGATTGAGTTGTATGTGATTATAAAAAACAGTGCTACCAGAAAGACAAAAAAATTAGAAAATTGAAGTTGGATTGGGAGATTATTAGATACGTTAAATTATAAGGGAAGGTGAAGCATCTAAGTGTAATGATGGAGCTACCACTTATAAGATAACTAAAATAGACATTTATATTTTTATAAAATATTATATTGTTATTGTAGCCCTTCTTGTACTAATAAGATATATGCTGGATTAGGGACATAAGCAAGTTGTGGTAATTTGAATCCATGCCCTCAGCAGACTCAGGAGTTCATTAAAGCTTGTAACGTGGATTTCCAGCTGCCTGGCTGGAAGAGGTGTCACTGGGGACAGATCCTGAGGTGAAGCCCAAAGGTGTGGTGGTGGATCTGGATTTTTGGCCTAAAGCTATATGGAGTGCTAGAGCTCTGCCTGGGTCCCTGCTTCTGCTTGGATCTGTGAAAGGGGGGCAGTTTCTTCTGCCATCAATGGAACATCACCTGGATCTGCAAGCTTCAAATAAATACCTTCCTCTTATAAACTGTGTCTGGTTTGGAAGTACATCCCAGCAGCATGAAGTTGACTACAACACAAACCATGAGAATGACAAAGAGTGAAAGAATAGCTTTGGGAGAAACATGTATAAGCAATCACAGATGGAAAGACAGAAAGAAGAAAATGAGTCAAGACTGAAAAAGTAAAGGTGGCATATGTTAAGATCTTTTTGGCTTAACATTGGTTCACTTATATTATGGAATTCTGTTATCAGTGTTTCAGGTTCTTGTTAGCTATCCAGTTATGCTTTTTTTGGATACAGGATGTTACCATGTAGCCCTGGCTGGTCTGGAATTCACCACGTTGCCCAGGATGGCCTTGAAATTACATTGATCCTCCTGCCTCTGCCTTTTGGGGCTGAAATTATAGGTGTGTGCCACCTGAATCAGGTATGTTTTTAAAGCTCTATGTTTAATGTTCTTGAAGCAGGTGTTAAGACAGGGAAAAACTGTTATTTGAGCTCTAGCCTCAGAGGTTGGGGTAAATGACTTCAATAATTAGATAAAATTATTTGGATAATTGTTCCTCTAATTCATGGACAGATAACATTGAAAATTGTCATTTTTAGACTCAGTTCAAATTTACTGAATGCCAGTAAACTAGAAACCACTTACTTGCCACAGCTCAAGAATAGAAAAATACCACAACAAGTCGCAGTTTATCATTGTTTTCAAACATCTACTTTCAGAAGCAACTAACACTTCTATTTCTACAATTGTTTCTAAATCAGCATTCTTTAAAATCCCAGGTAAAACCACATGTTCTTATGGAATATTTTAGCTTGTGGAACTATGCTAAATAGGAAAGTACAGACATAGGGTAAGCAGTCTTGATGATTCATTAATAAGTTCATGATCCATATATCAAATGAATTTCTACTATGGCAGGACTCCTGTGCCAGTTCATATTTTTTAGCACTATAGCTGGAGGTGAATTATAAGGAGTTTCTTATTTCAAAGACCACAGACTTCAACAGGAGAAAAAAATACATGGAGAGAAAATTAGAAGTGCAGATTAAGGATAGTCAAAAATTTAGCCATGAAGGAAATGAAGAAGTTTCTAGACAATAACAGAATGTTTAAGATTAAGAGTTAGCCAGGAGAGGGTTATGGAAATATTCCAGGTAATGAAGCATCATGAACAAGGGATCAGAGAGGGAAAATAAAGCAGTGGTTTATGTAACCATTCTGTTTATACAGATTCACAGAGACAGTCAGGAAGAGAAGGCATGCCTGAAGAAAGAACAAGAAGGTAGAAAGTTGTGGAGTTTAGATTTCACCCTGATACGACAGAAAAAATAATGAAGGATTTTAAAGTGGCGAATGTCTTGGACATATTTATATTTTCAGTTTATTAAATTGAAGATGGATTGAGGGACACAGAACTTGATATTGAATACAAATCAACTAGATGTATTGTTAAAATGCAGTCTGCTTCAATAGGTCTGAAGTGGGTGTGAGATTCTGTTTTTAAACAAGCTCTCAGGTGATAAGAGTAGTGATGGTCTATAACTGACAGACTAAGTAACAAAATTAGGAAGATGTGAAGGACTGATACTAATGTAGAAATAGTGGGGCTGAAGTTAAGAGGATACTAATAATAAAGGGAAAGGAAATCAATCACTTTTTTTTTTTTTTTTTTTTTGGTTTTCGAGGTAGAGTTTCACTCTAGCTCAGGCTGACCTGGAATTCACTATGTATTCTCAGGGTGGCCTCAAACTCAAGGCGATCCTCTTACCTCTGCCTCCTGAGTGCTGGGATTAAAGGAGTGCACCACCATGCCCAGCTTCACAGCTTGTTTTATAGGAAGTGAATAAGGTGGCTTGGGGAGTTGAAAGATAACTATAGATTTATACTTTGGATGAATATGGATTTAAAATGATTTGGGAGTATACAAATAAAATGCCAGCTGCCCCTTGGATATATTAGTCTAAAGTTTGACAGACTGTTAAACAAATACAAATGAGATATTAAGCTAGGGAATACACTGAATCATGTTTGTAGAATAAGGTCAATAATGGCCATGGGAGTCTCTGGTTTGGGCTGCCTGCACAGAGAGTGTGTGGGCAGGCATGGAGGCCCCACAGTGTGGAGTAGGCCAGACCTCTCCTTCTTGGCTCCTCCCAGTTTCCTGGTCCATGTTCCCTGAGCTGGTCTGTGTGCTGGAGGATGTGGCATGGAGTAAGTAGGCCAGAACCCCTTTCCCTTGCTCCTTCCAGTCCCTTAGTCCTGGTAGGTCCCATTGTGCCATGCTTGGGGAGGCCTGGTCCCTGTGTGAGCTGTGGAATCAGGCCTTTTGCTCTGGTATCCTGACTGGCCAATGGGTACCAACATCCCTGTTCACCTGAGTCAGAGGGTGCATAGGCCAAAGGACAAAAACTTGCTTCCTCCTCAATAAAATAAAAAGTCTTCTTAAAATGGGTAGACAACAATGCAAAAAAGCCAACAAAAATAAGAAAACTGAGAGATATTCACCATGGATTCCTAGTCCTGCAATGGAAATCTCCAATGAAATCATAGAGAAATCAACAGAAATTCATTTTCCAAATGAAAACACAGCAACCAATGAGACCCTGATCAAAAACATAGCTGAACTGGAAGCAAACCATCAAAGAACCAATAATCCTATCAATTAAATTGAACAGAATCATCTCCTAGAGCATTCAGCTTTTGACAGTACGCTTATCTTGAAGAAAAATGTTAGAAACCTCCAAAGAGATATGAATAAATTGAAGGTAAGTCAAGAAATGGAATATCTTAACAACCAGTTGATTAAGCTAAATGAAGCCTTGATAATATGCAAGAATGAATTTCAGAAAGCATCAAGAAAATCAGATCTTGAATTGAAATTGTACCCCCAAAAAGAGATGGACATGATTCAAAATAACACAACTGAAAACAAAAATCAAAGACAAATTATAAAAACCTCTCTAGAACCCCTACCAAGAGAGTTACTCATACAGAAGCCAGAACCTCTGACCTGGAAGACAAGACATAAAAAATTGATTGGGAGGCCAAAAATGTTGCCAAGTTCAAAAAAATCAAGTAAATGGAATATGAGGGAACTGTGGGACACCTTAAAATGACCAAACATCTGGATCATGGGTATAACAGTAGGAGAGGAAATCCAGGCCAGAGGCATAGAGACCATATCCAACAAAATTATTGAAGAAAATTTTTGGAATCTCTCAAAAGAGAGGCCCATCCAGATGCAAGAAGCAGACAGAACACCAAACAGACAGGACCAAAGAAGAAACTACCTGTTGCAGTCAGGTTCACATTGCTGGCAGAAATCACCCGACTAAGAGCAGCTTGTGGGAAAAAAGAGGTTTATTTTGGCTTACAGGCTCGAGGGGGAAGCTCCATGATGGCAGGAAAAACGATGGCATGAGCAGAGGGTGGACATCACTCTCTGGTCAACATAAGGTGGACAACAGCAACAGGAGAGTGGGCCAAACACTGGCAAGGGGAAGCTGGCTATAATACCCATAAGCCCACCCCCAACAATATACCACCTCCAGGAGGCTTTAATTTCCAATTGCCATCAGCTGGGGAGACTAGCATTCAGCACACTTAAGTTTATGGGGGACAACTGAATCAAACCACCACACTACCCAAGACACATCATTGTTAAAACTCTTAACAATGAAAACAAAGACAGAGTGTGTTAAAAGCACAAAGAGAGAAACAATTCACAATAAACAAAGGCAATCCCATCAGAATTACATTAGATTTCTCAATGGAAACTTTGAAAGACAGAAGGGCCTGGAATGGAACACTCCAAAGTCTGAAAAACTATGGCTTCCAACCCAAGCTACTCTACCAAGCAAAAGTATCCCTCATAATACACAGTGAAATAATAAAAAAAAAAAAAACTCCACACACAGCCAGGCATAATGGCACATGCCTTTAATCCCAGCACTTGGGAGGCAGAGGTAGGAGGATCGCCGAGAGTTTGAGGCCACCTGACATTACATAGTGAATTCCAGGTCAGCCTTGGCCAGAGTGAGACCCTACCTCAAAAAAAAAATACTCCACACAAAACAGTCTAACAACCAATCTCAAGAGCCAACAAGAAGAAGATCACAATAACCAAAATAAACCAGGCTCAAAATAGTACAAGACAGAAGAAAGCACCAAACCCCATAAAATACCTCATTGTGGAAGGGATTGATTCAAACCTCACCAAAATAACTTTAAATATTAATGGTCTTAACTCATCCATCAAAAGGCACAGGTTATCAGGATGGATTAAAAAAACTAGACCCTTCTATCTGCTGTCTTCAAGAAACCCACCTCACCACTAAAGAGACACCTCCTTAGGGGTGAAAGGTTGAAAATGATATTCCAAGCAAATGGAAATAAAAAGCAAGTGGGTGTTGCTATATTAATATATGCTAAAATAGACTTCAAACCAAAAGTAATCAAAAAGGACAAAGAAAGTCACTTCTTACTCATCAAGGGAATGATCCAACATAAGCACATCACAATCATTAATGTATATGCACCAAACACAGAGGCACCACAGTTTATAAAGCAAAATTTACTTGACAACAAAACAGAAATAAACACCAATACCATCATAGTCGGAGACTTCAACACTCCACTATAATTAATAGACAGATCATCCAAACAGAAACAGGGAAATAATAGAGTTCAAAAACATCATAGATCAATTAGACCTAATGGATATCTACTGAACTTTCCACCCCAACACTACAGAATACACATTCTTCTCAGCAGCCCATGGAACTTTCTCCAAAATTGACCATATATTAGGAAATAAAGTGTGCCTACATAAAGTCAGGAAAATTGAAGTAACTTTCTACATCATGGCTTTAAAGCTAGAAATTAACAACAAGAGACATTTCAAGAACTCCACCAGCTCTTGGAGACTAAACAACACACTTTTAAACAATGAATGGGTCATGGAAGAAATAAAAACATAAATTGCAAAATTCCTAGAATTGAATGATAATGAAAACACAAACTTATGGGACACAAAGAAGGCACTCATAAGGGGAAAATTAATAGCCCTAAATGCCTTCATTACAAAGACAGAGAGATCACAAATTAATAAGCTGACTGTCCACCTAAAGGCATTGGAAAAACAAGAAGAATACAATGCAAAGACCTTCAGACGGAAAGAAATAATCAAGATCAGAGCAGAAATAAATGAATTGGAAACTAAGAAAACAATTTAAAGCATCGATGAAACGAAGAGTTGGTTCTTTTAAAAAGTAAACAAGATTGACAACCCCCTGGCTGAACTGATCAAGCAAGAAAAAGGGAAGCCTCAAATGAACAAAATCAAATGAAAAAGGAGAGATCACAAAAGACATCAATGAAATTGGAAGAATTATCAGGGAATACTTCCACAACCTCTACTCCATAAAATTAAATAATCTGGAAGAAATGGATGAATTCCTAGACACATACCACCTACCAAAACTAAACTCAGAGCAGATTAATCTCCTAAACAAACATATCACATCCATGAAGATTGAAAAGGAAATAAAAAACCTCCCCAAAAATAAAAGTCCAGGACCAGATGGCTACTCAGCTGAATTCTATCAAACCTTCATTGAAGAACTGAAAAAAATTTTTCTCAAACAGTTCTCCATAATTGGAGGCCAGGGAATCCTCTCTGACATCACCCCAATACCCAAAACAGACCAATGCAACAAGGAATGAAAACTATAGGTCTATATCCCTAATGAACTTAGATGCAAGGATCCTGCAAAAAATCATTTCGAACTTAATTCAACAATACATCAAAGCATTATCCACCTTGATCAAGTAGGCTCCATCCCAAGGATGCAGGGATGTTTAACATATGGAAATTGGTCAATTTTATACACTACATAAATAAACTGAACCATAAGAACCACATGATCATCTCAATTGATGTAGAAAGCACCTTTGACAAAATACAACACCACTTCATGATCAAAACACTGCAAAAATAGGCATGGTGAGTTGATAACTCAACACAATAAAGACTATATATAAAGCTCCTAAAGCCCAAATAATACTTAATGGGGAAAAACTCAAGGAGTTCTTACTGAGATCAGTAACAAGACAGGGGTGCCCACTCTCACCACTGCTCTTCAACATAGTACTAGAAGTACTAGCCCAAGTGATAAGAAAGGAGAAAGAAATAAAAGGGATTCAAATTGGAAAGGAAGACATCAAGTTAGCCCTATTTGCAGAAGACATGATCCTATATATAAGTGACCTGAACGTCTCTATCTCAAAAATTTTAAAGGTGATAAATTCCTTTAGCAAAGTGGCAGGATACAAAATCAATGCACAAAACCAGTAGCTGTTGTATATGCAAAGGACAAATACACAGAGAAAGAAATCAGTGAGGCTGTCTCATTTTCAATAGCAAAAAAAATTAAATACTTTAGAATAACACTAACCAAGGATGTGAAAAACCTATATAATGAAAACATAAAAGTACTCAAGAAAGAAATAGAGGAGGACTTGAGAAGATGAAAGTCCTCCTATGCTCCTGGATAAGTAGAAGTAATATTGTGAAAATGACAATTCTACCAAAAGCAACATAGAGATTTAATGTAATACCAATAAAAATAAATATATTCTTATTGGTTTATTTTTGGCTTACACCTTCAAGGGGAAATCTATCATGGGGGAAAGCATGGCAGGAGACAGGTGGAGTCACATGGTCACATCAGCAGGGAAGAAATAAAGAGGGAATCAAATAAGGACTCTTATTGTAATACCTCAAGGCCTGTCACCAGTGACACATTCCTATACCAAGGTTCTACCTCCTAAAGATTCTACAATCCTCTAAAACAGCCCCATCAGCTGAGTAATAAGTATTCAAACACTTGAGTCTATGAGGGATTTGACATTTAAATTACTAATTTCCCCCTGGTTACCATACACTCATGGCCGTCTCATGATGTAAAATGCATTCAGTCTAATTTTAAAGTCTCTATAATCTTGTTTTTTTTGTTTGTTGTTTGTTTGTTTTTAAGGTAGGGTCTCACTCTAGCTCAGGCTATCCTGAATTCACTATGTTGTTTCAGGGTGGCCTTGAACTCTCAGAGATCTTCCTACTCTGCCTCCCAAGTGCTGGGATTAAAGACATGTGCCACCATGCCTGTCAAACCTCTCTATAACCTTTACCAGTTCCAACACTGTACAAAACTCAAAAGTCTTATCTGAGTCTCAAGATATTATCAAAGTGAGTCTTACAAAATTAAAACACAAGTTACACACTTGCAATACATAATGGCACAAAGTAAACTTTCCCATTCCAAAAAAGAGAAATATGGGCATATCAAGGAAAGACTGGACCAAAACAAGACTGAAAATCATCAGGGTATACACCAAATATTGCAGCTCCAAGCCCAGTATCTGGAAACCAACATGAAATCCTCTAGGCTCCAAAATGCTTGGATAGCTCTACCTCTGCAAATGTCCTACCTGTAGCTTTTCTCCTGAGAAGAATCCACCCTGAACCCACAGTTTTCTGTGGCAGCTATTCCATAGTCTTGGCATCACTGAAATCCTAGGGTCTTCATTGCAACATCAAGTTAAGCTTCAAACATTCATGCAGTGGCCTCACAGGGCCTCCTTGTAGGGACTATAACACTGCCTTACATCCCTTACACTTCAGCCTCAGTGACTCTCTGGAACTCTGGTGCAATACTCCTACATTTTGCATTTTTCATTCTTCTAAAACTAGTGCCATGTGGGCAATGCTTCCAAGTTCTACTGTTAGATAAGGATGAACCCTGTCATTTTATCACAGTTGTGGAACTCTTTATATGCTTATCTTGAGGAGCAGAGACCTTCAGCATTTTCCCTTCAGCCTTTTCCTTTAAAAGATCCACACTATTATTAGCTCAAGGCTTTAATGGGTAGGGTCTTACGGCTTTTTTCCTATTGTCCCAGTGCAGGGCAGTTGGCTTACTAGTAATGGTAGTAATGTCTTTAACAAGTACAACCAATGTGGCTTTCTATGAACTTGGCACTTTAAATTTTTTATACTTCTTTATGTGCCAAAATTTATATTTTCCTATCTTTGTGCTCTGTATTTTCCTCTCTTTCAATGTATACTTGAATCAGAGGAGCAAAAAGAATTCATACCACAAATTCAAAGTTATTCTGCCTTGTAATTTCCTCTGCCAAACACATTAGTTCTTTACTTTTTTTTTTTTTTTGTTTTTGTGAGGTAGGGTCTCACTCTAGATCAAACTGACATGGAATTCACTATGTCGTCTCAGGGTGGCCTCAAACTCACAGTGATCCTCCTACTTCTGCCTCCTGAGTATTGGATTAAAGGTGTGTGGCACCATGCCTGGCTCAGTTCTTCACCTTAAAAACTTTATCTATCTATCTATCTATCTATCTATCTATCTATCTATCTATCATCTATCTATTTATTTATGAGAGAAAGTGAGGGAAAGAATGAGCATACCAGGACCTCTAGCCACTGCAAAAAAACTCCAGATGCATGTGCCACCTTATGCATCTGGCTTATGTGGATACTGGAGAATCAAACCTGGGCTCTTAGGCTTTGCAGGCAAGTGCCTTAACTGCTAAGCCATCATTCCAGCCCAGTTCTTCACTTTGAAATTTAATTTCACTCAATTTTTTTTTATTTGCAAGCATATCAAGAGATAGAAGAGAGGCAGACAGAGTGAGAATGGGCACACCAGGCTTCTAGCCACTGCAAACGAACTCCAGATGCATGTGCTCCTTGCGCATCTGTCTTACATGGGTCCTGGAGAAATTGAGCCGGTATCCTTTGGCTTTGCAGGCAAACACCTTAACTGCTAAGCCATTTCTCCAGCCCCTCACTCAAGTTTTGAAGCCATGGGCAGAATGCAGCCAGATTCTTTGTCAGAATGTATGAACTGCCTCTAGATGAGTTCCTGATTCCCATATTCCCCTCAGAAACCTCATAGCCATGCCTCCATTGTCCACATTTCTGTTGCCCTTCTTGTCTTTCCAACTCCCACCAGAATGGATAATTTACCTCTGTTTATAGCATTGTAAGGCTTCACTAATACAAAGTTTCAAATATTTTTATATTCTTACAATCCAAAAAACTAAGAAATATATGATCAGGTTCATCACAGCAGTAATCCCATTCCTAAAATAAATTCTCTAATTCTCTGCATCAGTTACTTTCTTCTTTTAAAATATTTATTTATTTGAGAGAGAGAGAAAGAGGGAGGAAGTAGAGAATGGGTGCACCAGGGCCACCAGCCACTGCAAACGAACTCCAGACACATGTGCCACCTTGTGCATCTGACTTACATGGGTACTGGGAAATTGAACCTGGGTCCTTAGGCTTCACAGGTAAGCACTTTAACCACTAAGCCATCTCTCCAGCCCCCTGTATCATTTGCTTTCTAATCACTGGGACAAACTATGTGATCAGAAGCAGCTCAAAAAAGGAAAGAGTTTATTTTTGGCTTATAGTTTTGAGGGGAAATCTATCATGGCAAGGAAAGCATTGCAGGAGCAGAGCACCAGCATCACATCATCACATCATTAGGGAGCAAGTAGAGAGACAGAACCAAACATGAGCCCTCACTATAACACCTCCATGCCTACCCACACTGTCCCACTTCCTCCAGTATGTCTCTACCTTCTAAAGTTTCTGCAACCTTCCTGAACAGTGCCACCACCTGGGGATGAAGTAGTCAAACACATGAGTCTATCAGGGACATTTTACATTTAAACTAACATGAACACATGTACACATATACACTATTTTTTGGGTGTTCCAAGGGAGGGTCTCACTCTAGCCCAGGCTGACCTGGAACTCACTCTGTACTAGTCCCAGGCTGGCCATGAACTCACAGAGATCCTCCTACCTCTGCCCCTGGAGTGCTGGGATTAAAGGTGTGCACCACCATGCTCAGCTACACACACACACACACACACACACACACACACATTTTTTAAAGAGGAAGGGTTTATTTTGGCTTATAGTTCAAAGGGACATATGCCACCATTGTTAGGGAAGACATGGAATGGAGGTAGGAGAATGAATCAGCTGAATACCTATATTTGATTCTCAAATTAATGAGTCATATAAGTCTATGGGGTTGGTGGAGTCTCATGTTTTAGAAAACCCACCAAATTACATAGGCTTGAAATTCAATACTTTTCTAAATTTCTATGATTATGTGAAAACTACCAGCTCCTTAATAAGAATAAAATGGTTTATAAATAAACTAACATATTTTATAGAATACAAGCTTCCTATGAAAAATTTAGAATCATCTTCCTGTTTCCCATTTTATTTAATTTCTCTGGAAGATATTTTTCTCTTATCTCATTTACAAAAAATTTTCCTAGCTTCATTTCTTTTACTCCAACATCTGTGATTGGGCCATTAATTGACTACTGCAATAAGTACGGAAGAGCTTGCAACAGTTTCTTGCATTATATTGAAATCAAAATCACTGCTGGAAGAGAAAGAAATAGTCTTGTCTTTATTCCCACCTGGAGGAGGCTTAACAATAACAGACTTCAGGCTTGGTGCTGTCGAAACTGTATTACGTGTACCTGTTGAAATAGTTGCAATTAGAAGTTATCAACATGTGTTCAGTTATTAAAGCTATATACACTGTAAGGTATTAGATAAATTTAGAATTCTCTAAGAACCTAATTTTTTTTTTTTTTTACTTTTTCAGCATGGGGATTTTGGATAATGGTATTCAAATAACAAAAGATCTTTAGTAAGAATGGAAATTTCAATACTTGTCTGTTACCATGTTTGTCCAGTAAAGACATGGGAAGCAAGGAATGTTTTACATTAGCTAATCATTTGAAGAATCAGTGAAAAAATGACAGCCTTTTCAGATTGCTTCTTTGAAACTTGCAAGGGTAAATCAGAAGGTACTAACTACTAAATTAATGTTTTCTTGAATAACACAATTAAGGCATCTTTTGCTTGTGATGCTTCAATCACAATATAAAATCTATGAAGATAAGAGTATAAAACTATGCATGCTTTTACAATTATGGTTATTTTATATATTTAATTTATTTTCCTCCTTTAAACCAAATAAATGAATTTTAGTGACTGGAGATAAGACAAATGTTTTCTCCTGTAGAGCACAATTATTCTGTCACCTTTTAGACTGGCAGACAGAAAAAAAAAATCTATATTTATCTATTTGTATATCTATCTATCTAGCCATCTCTCTATATATATAACAACTGGAGAGACTATAATAAATTAAAATTTTAATTCTGGTTTCACTTATTAAGAAAAAAATCAATTTTCATAATTTAATGTCTTGTGACCTTGCTCTGGGTGAAACCTACACAATGTGCTAGAAATTAATGCTAATGAATTTTCTATTTCAGGAATGCCATGTTAGTACCTTAACTGCTAAGCCATTTCTCCAGCCCCTCACTCAAGTTTTGAAGCCATGGGCAGAATGCAGCCAGATTCTTTGTCAGAATGTATGAACTGCCTCTAGATGAGTTCCTGATTCCCATATTCCCTCAGAAACCTCATAGCCATGCCTCCATTGTCCACATTTCTGTTGCCCTTCTTGTCTTTCCAACTCCCACCAGAATGGATAATTTACCTCTGTTTATAGCATTGTAAGGCTTCACTAATACAAAGTTTCAAATATTTTTATATTCTTACAATCCAAAAACTAAGAAATATATGATCAGGTTCATCACAGCAGTAATCCCATTCCTAAAATAAATTCTCTAATTCTCTGCATCAGTTACTTTCTTCTTTTAAAATATTTATTTATTTGAGAGAGAGAAAGAGGGAGGAAGTAGAGAATGGGTGCACCAGGGCCACCAGCCACTGCAAACGAACTCCAGACACATGTGCCACCTTGTGCATCTGACTTACATGGGTACTGGGAAATTGAACCTGGGTCCTTAGGCTTCACAGGTAAGCACTTTAACCACTAAGCCATCTCTCCAGCCCCTGTATCATTTGCTTTCTAATCACTGGGACAAACTATGTGATCAGAAGCAGCTCAAAAAAAAGGAAAGAGTTTATTTTTGGCTTATAGTTTTGAGGGGAAATCTATCATGGCAAGGAAAGCATTGCAGGAGCAGAGCACCAGCATCACATCATCACATCATTAGGGAGCAAGTAGAGAGACAGAACCAAACATGAGCCCTCACTATAACACCTCCATGCCTACCCACACTGTCCCACTTCCTCCAGTATGTCTCTACCTTCTAAAGTTTCTGCAACCTTCCTGAACAGTGCCACCACCTGGGGATGAAGTAGTCAAACACATGAGTCTATCAGGGACATTTTACATTTAAACTAACATGAACACATGTACACATATACACTATTTTTTGGGTGTTCCAAGGGAGGGTCTCACTCTAGCCCAGGCTGACCTGGAACTCACTCTGTACTAGTCCCAGGCTGGCCATGAACTCACAGAGATCCTCCTACCTCTGCCCCTGGAGTGCTGGGATTAAAGGTGTGCACCACCATGCTCAGCTACACACACACACACACACACACACACACACACACACACATTTTTTAAAGAGGAAGGGTTTATTTTGGCTTATAGTTCAAAGGGACATATGCCACCATTGTTAGGGAAGACATGGAATGGAGGTAGGAGAATGAATCAGCTGAATACCTATATTTGATTCTCAAATTAATGAGTCATATAAGTCTATGGGGTTGGTGGAGTCTCATGTTTTAGAAAACCACTCAAATTACATAGGCTTGAAATTCAATACTTTTCTAAATTTCTATGATTATGTGAAAACTACCAGCTCCTTAATAAGAATAAAATGGTTTATAAATAAACTAACATATTTTATAGAATACAAGCTTCCTATGAAAAATTTAGAATCATCTTCCTGTTTCCCATTTTATTTAATTTCTCTGGAAGATATTTTTCTCTTATCTCATTTACAAAAATTTTCCTAGCTTCATTTCTTTTACTCCAACATCTGTGATTGGGCCATTAATTGACTACTGCAATAAGTACGGAAGAGCTTGCAACAGTTTCTTGCATTATATTGAAATCAAAATCACTGCTGGAAGAGAAAGAAATAGTCTTGTCTTTATTCCCACCTGGAGGAGGCTTAACAATAACAGACTTCAGGCTTGGTGCTGTCGAAACTGTATTACGTGTACCTGTTGAAATAGTTGCAATTAGAAGTTATCAACATGTGTTCAGTTATTAAAGCTATATACACTGTAAGGTATTAGATAAATTTAGAATTCTCTAAGAACCTTTTTTTTTTTTTTTTTTTTTCAGCATGGGGATTTTGGATAATGGTATTCAAATAACAAAAGATCTTTAGTAAGAATGGAAATTTCAATACTTGTCTGTTACCATGTTTGTCCAGTAAAGACATGGGAAGCAAGGAATGTTTTACATTAGCTAATCATTTGAAGAATCAGTGAAAAAATGACAGCCTTTTCAGATTGCTTCTTTGAAACTTGCAAGGGTAAATCAGAAGGTACTAACTACTAAATTAATGTTTTCTTGAATAACACAATTAAGGCATCTTTTGCTTGTGATGCTTCAATCACAATATAAAATCTATGAAGATAAGAGTATAAAACTATGCATGCTTTTACAATTATGGTTATTTTATATATTTAATTTATTTTCCTCCTTTAAACCAAATAAATGAATTTTAGTGACTGGAGATAAGACAAATGTTTTCTCCTGTAGAGCACAATTATTCTGTCACCTTTTAGACTGGCAGACAGAAAAAAAAAATCTATATTTATCTATTTGTATATCTATCTATCTAGCCATCTCTCTATATATATAACAACTGGAGAGACTATAATAAATTAAAATTTTAATTCTGGTTTCACTTATTAAGAAAAAAAATCAATTTTCATAATTTAATGTCTTGTGACCTTGCTCTGGGTGAAACCTACACAATGTGCTAGAAATTAATGCTAATGAATTTTCTATTTCAGGAATGCCATGTTAGTATAGTGTTAAAGCTATTAATAATGTGGTATTATTATTATTATTATTATTATTATTATTATTATTTTTGGTTTTGCGAGGTAGGGTCTCACTCTGGTCCAGGCTGACCTGGAATTAACTATGTAGTCTCAGGGTGGCCTCGAACTCTCGGTGATCTTCCTACCTCTGCCTCCCGAGTGCTGGGATTAAAGGCGTGTGCCACCACGCCCGGCTAATGTGGTAATTATTATTCCAGAGGATTAAACATCACTTTTGTTGTAGCATCATATTTTCAAACTATGTGTAGGATTTTTCAATGCTAACTCTGTCAACTCAGGTAACTTTGGATGAGATCTCTCATATGTGCTGTTAAACCAACATACTGGAAGGAAGTTTGGGGTTTAGCATACAGTAATTATTTTGTAACTGCTAACTGATAATGTCAGCAACACTTTATAGGAATAATTGAATGGACTATCAAGACAGGTGAATCATAATTTAATTTTTATAGCTTTAATCAAGAAACATTGCATGATATCTACATTATAGGGAAAATTGAATCTGAACAGACAAGTGAGGTAAAGTTTTAGAAAGTAGTACAGCAAAATATGATGCCAATGGGATTTCATCAGAAATAAATTATATGAAAAAATGCCAGGATGAATGATACCTAAATCTGTATACCAGCTTATATAATAAAAAATAAAAGAAAGATTTCATTAGAAACTGATAGAATGCTACGTGTTTATTGTTGTTTATAATGATAAAATAAATCACTGATTTGGAATCAGCAAACAGAAGGGGAGTGGTCATAGCATTTTAAAAAACTGAGTAGCAATTATAATTTCCATACTCAAGGACACAGAAAGAGATCAAGCAAAAGAAAAATCAAGTTATTTAATTCGAAGCAAAAGTTTCCTCACAAAAGTAATGGATGAAAGAGTTTGAGCAGAAAGATACATCTTAAATCTAAGAAAAAGAATTGAATAGAACTATACCCATCTTGGGCTGACATCCTGATGGAGATCCTTGATCACGTTCCTTTGTTAGTTGCTTCTGTTTGTGAGCATGGTTCTTCCCTGTGTGGTGAGACTGAGCTATAGCTGAGGAGTCAAAACTCGTGTTGCAGAGATCATCTGATTTGTTTTTTTCTACTACTCCACTCTTATGCTCCTGAAATAAGCATAATCTTGTTGGAAAGATTCAAAAACTAAAGTGAAGAATTAAGATATTCACCATGGATGACTCACCTGAGAACTCCCAACATGTATCTTCATTTTCTTACCAGGCACTTCATTTTGTTCCCCATGCTCTTGAAATTGGAGCTTAACATTTCGAGCATGCATTTCACTCTGAAAAAGATATATTATTTTGTTTATTCAATAACAGGGACATACCAAATTTATACTTTAAATTCTAGAGTTGCTTATATGCATTTTAATATACATTGGCTCAGTAATTAATTTTTGTGTTGCTAGGGATTGAAGCCAGTCACTTATACATGCTAGTCAAGAACCATATCATTGAGCTCCATCTTGAGCCCATGTGTGCATTAACTTTTGAATTTCATATCCTTTCAAATTTCTAAATCTTAGTTAAAATAAAAAACAATGCTACACTTCAGACGTCAACATATTTTAGAATCTTGTTTTTTGACAGATTCCCACTTGCTACTTATTATCAAATATCTTTTTCTTCACTATAGGCAATGTACCCAGCAACAAGATTCTATTTTTTTCAGCTCCTTTTTTGGCAATATTAGCCATGTGACTAGATTCTGGTCAATGAGATGTAATCTGAACTGTGGAATTTTTGAGAAGCATTGTTAAAAGGCTTATAAGAAGTGTGATAAACACTTTTAACTTTCACTCCTGGTTCTATAATTATGATGCAAATGATGGAGTTCCAACAGTCATCTTATACAATGGAAGAGCTTGAGTGCAAAACACAACTCAGCAGAGCACAGAGACAGAAAATGCCAAGGTATTTCCTTAAGTTACAGAACTGACATGTCAGCCCTGAACTGCCTGTATCAAATTTAAAGATTTAAATATGTGTATATAGACCTATACTTTCACATTCACAATCTTTGCATCTTCTCTTCATCGCCATAGATAACCACTATCTTACAGTTGAGATATACATTTCCTCTCATAAATTTATTATTTTCTTACATGTGAATATGCCCATACAGTTTACATGCTGCTTTCTAAAATTGTGAAAATTGATTCAATTGATACTTCACCTTTTAACATTTCTATTGAAAACTCATTCTTATATTTCAAATATGTACCTATATTGAAACATGTAGTAGTCATCTATTAATGTTACATATTGTATAATATTCTACTCCACATACTAACTATCCAGTACCCAATTCAGGCCGTTATATTCATCTATTTTGCTTTTACAAGCATTGCTGCAATGAATACATGTAAACAATGTAAAAGTAATTGTCAAAGTGTTTCTTTATAGTAGATATCTAGGACTAGAATTCTTGGCTAGCAAGGTGTGTGGAGTTTGACCCTTATAAATTAACATAATCTCCGGTTGCAACTTATGAGTGTTTCTATTCAATATGTTCTCCTGAGTTAAAGAGCTATTAAATTTTAATTTTGCCTATAATGGTTTTCTGATACCTCACTATCACTTTATGTTGCGTTTCCCAGACTATCATTAGTGAAGTTATGCACTTCTCTTGTAGTTTTCCTGTTCTTATCATTTTCCCTAATTTCTTATTGGGTTCTTGTCTAACTGATTTGTAGTCCTTATACATTCTAGACATTAATCATTTTAAGTATAAGGGTTAAAATACTTCCAATCCCATGCATTATTTTTTTAACTCAGTGGGGTTTTTTGGCTTCTTTCCTCCTTCCCTATTGTTCTCTTCCTTCCCTTCTTTCCTTCAGTCTTTCCTTCCTTTCCTTTCCTTTCCTTTCCTTTCCTTTCCTTTCCTTTCCTTTCCTTTCCTTTCCTTTCCTTTCCTTTCCTTTCCTTTCCTTTCCTTTCCTTTCCTTTCCTTTCCTTTCCTTTCTATTCCCTTTCCTTAACTCCCTCCTCTCTCTTTTTTTGTGGCACCAGGATGGCATTTAGGGCTTCAAATATGCTTGGCAAGTATTCTACTACATTATACTGCCAGCTCCACTTTATAATTTTTACAACATATGAATTTCCTTACAAGATACTGTGACTTATAAATCTGTGACTTTAAGGTAAAATTATAGAGATAGAAAAAGAGAACAATACAATGACACAGAAAATAGCTTAAAAACACTAGTGCTGTGATAGAGGTACAACAAGGATAGTCAAGGATAGTTGTAAAATGAACAGTTCTGGAACAACTGGATATCACATTAAATATCACTTTCTAGGGGCTGGAGAAATAGCTTAGCGGTTACGATGTTTGTCTGCAAAGCCAAAGGATCCTGGTTCTGTTCTCTAGGACCCACATAAGCAAGATGTACAAGGGGGCACATGTGTCTGGAGATGGTTTGCAGTGGCTGGAGGCCCTGGTGCTCCTAGTCTTTGTCTCTGTCTCTCTTTCTCTGCCTCTTTCCCTCTACTAAATAAATAAATAAATAAATAAATAAATAAATAAATAAAAAAAATATTAAAAAATATCACTTTCGGGATGGAAAGATGGCTTAGCGGTTAAGGCCCATGCCTGCACTGCCTAAGGATCCAGGTTTGATTCTCCAAGTCCCACATAAGCCAGATGCACAAGTTGGCACATACATCTGGAGTTTGTTTGCAGTGGCTAGAGGCCCTAGTGCACCCATTCTCTCTCTCTCTCTCCCTCACTCTCTCTGTCTTTAATAAATAAATATTTTTAAAAATATCACTTTCCATACACAAAAATCACTACAGATGGATTTAACACTTTAACATATGTAGTAAAACTTTTTAAAGTTAGAGAAGAAAATATAATATTTTTTAAAAAATTATTTGTTTATTTGCAAGGAGAGAGTCAGAGAGAATGAATACGAATATTGGTTCACCAGGGCATCTAGCAAACAAATTCCAGATGCATGTGCCACTGTGCATCTGACTTTATGTGGATACTGGGGAATCAAACCTTGTTTCCTAGGCTTTACAGGCAAGGGCCTTAACTGCTAAGACATCTCTCCTGTCCTGAAAATAAAATATTTTTAAGACAAAAGTGTACATATTTTACATATTTAAACATAAATACAAAGGGAAAATATTGATAAGTGCAACCTCAAAATTCAAATCTTATGCAGATCTGAAATACTTTTCGTGCATAATATATAATATACAAAAATAATCTGGCAGCATTAACCATTTCATTTGCTAAGTTAATAGTCTTAAGCCCCAACTACAGATGGCAATGAAAGTTAAATTAAAAATAAATTATTGCTGGGCATGGTGGCGTACGCCTTTAATCCCAGCACTCGGGAGGCAGAGGTAGGAGGATCACGAGAGTTTGAGGCCACCCTGAGACTACATAGTTAATTCCAGGTCAGCCTGGACTAGAGTGAAACCCTACCTCAAAAAACCAAAAAAAAAAAAAAGAAATTATTAAAATAAAAATATTTGATAAAATAAAAGGTTCAGACTATGCTCTTATGACAAAATAAATATAACATACATTGATTCATCTTTGAAAAATGTATATTTATTTATATAGAAACATCGAAATCATATGCAAAATAGTAAATGATAATTACAAGTGATATAATTGTGACCGATACTTGTGCTTGCATCACCTTGTGCATCTGGCTTATGTGGGACCTGGAGAGTAGAACATAGTCCTTAGACTTTGCAGGCAAGTGCCTTAACCGTGAAGCCATCTCTCTAGCCATGATACTTACTTTTGTACATTTTCTATATTTAATAGTACCTTAAAGGGATAAACCCCCTCGAGCCCGAGCAGTGTGAAGAAGAAGCAATGACCCCTGGACAGACCAAAGCCACATGCTGTCGCATCCCCACATTCAGCACCTATATTCTTCATGCCCCCCCTCACCCTCGGCCATGTCCTAAAGAAAGGATGAAGGGGATGCTAAAGGAGATAGAGCTAAGGTTAAGGATGAGCCATAGAGAAGATTCCCAAGGTTATCTGCTAAACCTGCTCCTCCAAAGCCAGAGCCCAAGCCTAAAAAGACCCCGGCAAAGAAGGGAAAAAAGGTACCCGAAGAATATGGTGGCATACACCTTTATGAAAGAGAGAGTGAGAAAGAGAGGAGAGAGCGAATTGGCATGCCAGAGCCTCCAGCCACTGCATTCGAACTCCAGACATGTGCACCACCTTGTGTGCATGTACGACCTTGCGTGCTTGTATCACCTTGTGCGTCTGGCTTATGTTGGATCTGTGTCCTTAGGCTTTTCAGGCAGGCACCTTAACCGCTAAGCCATCTCTCCAGCCCCCTCCACCTACTTTTTAAAAACAACATAATCTAGGGCTGAAGAGATGGCTTAGCAGTTAAGGTATTTGCCTGCAAAGCCAAAGGATCCCAGTTTGACTCTCCAGGACCCACATAAGCCAGATGCACAAAGGGGAACATGCATCTGGAGTTTGTTTGCAGTGTCTGGAGGCCCTGGTGTGCCCATTCTCTCCCTCCCTCTCTTTCTCTCTGCCTCTTTCTCTCTCTCAAATACATAAATAAAATATATTTTTTTAAAATGTAGAGTGGAAATTACATTTGCATGGAATAAATCTATTTAATACTTTTGGTAATCTAGATCTCAGATTTGAAGAAATCCAGTGACTCATTAGATAATGTGGCATGTGATACAGTGGCCAATTAAAGAACATTAAATATGAAATCATATTTTGATTATATGAATCATTTTTAAGCTTACATGTGCCAAAGAATAGTTATGAAAAAACTTACCTTAGGTTTCATTAAACTTATATTAGGTTACATTAATAAAGAAACTGAGTAAGAACATTAAATAAGGCTGGAGAGATGGCTACATGGTTAAAGGTGCTAGCTTGGCCCAGGTTTGATTCCCCAGTACCCAGGTAAAGGCAAGTGCAAAAGTGGCATATACATCTGGAGTTCATTTGTAATGGCAGGAGGTCCTGGTTTACCCATACTCACTCACTCTCTCTCTCCCTCAAATACATAAATAAAATATTTTTTGATCTTTGAGATAGGGTCTAGCTCAGGCTGACCTGGAATTCACTATGAAGTCTCATGCTGGCGTCAAACTCACAGTGAACCTCCTACCTCAGCCTCCTGGGTGCTGGTGGGATTAAAGGCCTGTGACACCTATTTTTTTAAAAGAACATAAAATATTTTCGGTTATAGCTCTAGAATCCTAATGCTAGTTCCTAAAAACATGTGGCCAGGTACAAGACTAGGAGTTCTACAATATCCCTTGACTCACATTAACAGTTTCCTATGCAAGCTTTATAATACATCCCTTATATTTACTACAGGGCAATGAATACAAAAAGGAAGTAGAATGGTGAGAATGAAAAGGTTAAGGTATGGAATCAAATGAAGTTTGATCTGGATTCCTCAAACTTAAGTTTATATGCTATTGTCCCTTCCCTGTGCCAGTTTTGTGTGTTTTTTTTTTTCTTGTCTATCAAATAGAAATAATCCCATCAGTTGTGGAGTTGGATCAATAAGTAAAGTGTTCACCCTGAAGCCATGAGGACCTAAGTTTGTGAATTTGAATCCTCAGAACCCATATAAAATGACAGGCATGGCAGCTGAATCAGCAAGCTCTTGGTTCAAAAAGAGACTCTGTTTCAAAGAATAAGGTAGAGAACAATTGAGGAAGACACTTGATTTCAACTGCTGGCTGCATTACACATCCACTCTCATACATACACATATGCCCACACAGAAATGAGCACAAATACACAGACACACACACACCCCACATGCATGCATGCCACTTTCACATGTGAAAACAATGATATCATATATTTAATGTTCTTATAAAAATCAAATAAAATGACTTATATGAAGTTGACTTGCTACATTTAAAAATGTACTTTTTCAACCTTATTCTCAGTGTATTTAACCAACCTCATAATGGGAAATCCTTTGTGATTTGAACTGTAGCACCACTCCACACACTTGACAAAAATCATCTCTAAAATTGGCAGACCCTTCTTGTTCATTCCAAGTGGCATCTATAAGTAAAAGAAAGGGAATACAATCTATCATATTAATGATATTCAAATGAATTAATCAAACTTTCATGTTTGTGATGATGTGGTAATAGCTTTTTTCTCACTTCTATTTTTCTTAAGTTCTACTTAATATCCACATACTACATGTATCTTTATGTCTAATATTGTAAGTTATTAATTTAGTATAAATCCAGACAATAATATTTTTAAGAAATAGTTAAAATGTAATCCAGTAGCTTGATGAACTTCATACAATGGTTAAAGGAATCAATAATGAAAGGTTTAATTTAAAAATGCAGCTTTGAGCTGGAGAGATGGTTTAGCGGTTAACACAAAGGCAAAGGACCCAGGTTCCACTCCTCAGAACCTATGTAAACCAGATGCACATGATGATACATGCTTTTGGAGTTCCTCTGCAGTGGCTAGAGTCCCTGGCATGCCCATTTTCTCTTTCTCCCACTCCCTTCCTCCCTCTCGTAAATAAATAAATAAATAAATAAATAAATAAATAAATAAAAAGAAATAAATATTTTAAAATCCAACTTTGATATTTTGTGTTTTACAACAATCAGCCTTTTGAAAAATATTCGTGTAAGACTCTTCTGACTACAATGGGATTAAACTGCAACAAGAATAAATGACAGAGGGCTGGAGAGATGGCTTAGCGGTTAAGGCACCTGCCTTAACCTAAGAACGCTGGTTCCAATGTCCAGCGGTTCCAATCTCCAGGTCCCACGTTTAGCCAGATGCAAAGTGACGCAAGGGTGCAATGCTGCACTTGACCACAAGGGGCGCACACATCTGGATTTCACTCACAGCCTCTGAGAGACTGCTGGCATGCCCATCTCTGTCTGTCTCCCTCTCACTCTGTCTGTCTCTCTCTGTGTCTCTCTCAAAAATAAATAAAATTAAAAAATTTAAAAAAAAAGAATAAACGACAGAGCATACTGAAATTCATGGAGACTAAACAGTACACTATTGAAAGATGAATGAGTCATTGAAGAAATTAAAAAGAAAATCAATAAATTCATAGACTCAAATGATTGTGAGAATACAACATACCAAAGCCTTTGGGACACAACAAAGGCAGTCCTAAGAGGGAAATTTATAGATCTAAGTGCCTATATTAAGAAATTAGAGAGTTCACAGGTAAACGATTTAATGTTTCACCTTAAGGCCTTGGAAAGAGAAGAACAAGGCAAACCAAAAATCAGTAGATGGGAAGAAATAATAAAGGTTAGGGCAGAAATTAATGAAATAGAAAACAAAAAAACAATCCAAAGAATCAATGAAACAAAGAGTTGGTTCTTTGAAAGGATAAACAAATTTGATAAATGCTTAGCAAATCTGACCAAAAGAGAGAAGAGACAAAAATTAATAAAATTAGAGGTGAAAAAGGCACCATTACAACAGATACCAAAGAAATTCAGAAAATCATACAGACATACTTTAAGACTATATATGCCTCTAAGGTTGAAAATCTGAAAGAAATTATTATTTCCTTGATTTATATGACCTACCAAAATTAAATCAAGATGAGATAAAACATTTAAATAAACCTATAACAAGTATGGAGATCCAAGCAGTTATTAAAAGTCTCCCAACTAAAAAAAGTCTAGACTCAGATGGATTCACTGGTGAATATTACCAGGCATTCATGAAAGAGCTAACACCAATGCTTCTCAAACTTTTCCATAAAATAGAAAAAGAAGGAATTCTACTAAACTTCTTCTATTAACCCAGCATTACCCTAATACTAAAACCGGACAAAGACAGAACAGAAAAAGAAAATTACAGACCAATCTCCCTCATGAACATAGATGCAAAAATTCTCAACAAAATATTGGCAAACAGAATACAAGAATATATCAGAAAGATTATTCACCCCAACCAAGTAGGCTTTATCCCACAGATGCAGGGATGGTTCAATATATGCAAATCAATAAATGTAATACACCATATACATGGTCTCAAGGACAAAAATCACATGATCATCTCAACAAATGAAGAAAAGGCATTCGACAAAATCCAACATCCCTTCATGGTAAAAGTATTACAGAAACTGGGAATAGAAGGAACATATCTCAACATAATAAAAGCTATTTATGACAAACCTACAGCCAACATAAAACTAAATGGGGAAAAACATGAAACTTTTCCACTAAATTCAGGAATAAGAAAAGGGTGTCCACTTTCCCCACTTTAATATAGTACTGGAAGTCTTAGCTATAGCAATAAGGCAAGAGACACTCATAAAAGGGATACAAATCGGAAGGGAAGAGATCAAACTATCATTATTTGCAGACGATATGATTCTGTACATAACAGACCTTAAAGACTCTACCAGCAAACTGTTAGAGCTGATAAACACTTTTAGCAATGTAGCAGGATACAAAATAAACACACAGGAATCAGTAGCTTTTCTATACACTAACAACAAACATGCACAGGCAGAAATTAGGGAATGTCTCCCATTCACAATTGCCTCAAAAAAAAGTACCTTGAAGGCCGGGCGTGGTGGCGCACGCCTTTAATCCCAGCACTCGGGAGGCAGAGGTAGGAGGATCACTGAGAGTTCGAGGCCACCCTGAGAGTACATAGTTAATTCCAGGTCAGCCTGGTCCAGAGTGAGACCCTACCTAGAAAAAAAACAAAACAAACAAAGAAAAAAAAAGTACCTTGGAATAAACTTAACCAAGAAAATGAAGGATCTCTACAATGAGAACTTTAAAACACTCAAGCAAGAAATTGTAGAAGACACAAGGAAATGGAAAGACATCCCATGTTCTTGGATTGGGAGAATCAATATTGTGAAAATGGCAATCTTAACAAAAACAATCTACACATTTAATGCAATCCCAATTAAAATTCCAATAGCATTCTTCACAGAAATAGAAAAAACAATCCTAAAATCCATCTGGAAGCACAAAAAACCTCGAATAGCCAAAACAATTTTGGGCAACAAAAATCAGGCTGGTGAGCCGGGCGTGGTGGCACACACCTTTAATCCCAGAACTCGGGAGGCAGAGGTAGGAGGATCGCCATGAGTTCAAGGCCACCCTGAGAATACAGAGTGAATTCCAGGTCAGCCTGAGCTAGAGTGAGACCCTACCTCGAAAAACCAAAAAAAAAAAAAAAAAAAAAATCAGGCTGGTGGCATCACTGCACCCTATTTTAAGTTATATTACAAAGCCTTAGTAACAAAACAGCATGGTACTGTCACAGGGACAGACATGTAGATCAATGGAACAGAATATTTATTATTAATCCAGGCAGCTACAGCCATCTGATTTTTGACAAAAATGCCAAAAATATTCATTGGAGAAAAGATAGCCTTTTCAACAAGTGGTGCTGGGGAAACTGGATATCAGTATGTAGAAGGATGAAAATAGAAACCTTGTCTCTCTCCATACACAAGAATCAAATCCAAGTGGATCAGGGACCTTAATATCAGACAGGAAACTCTGAAACTTCTAGAGGAAAAGGTAGGGGATACTCTTCAACATACTGGCATAGGCAATGACTTTCTGAATGTGACCCCAATTGTTCAGGAAACCACTAATCACTCACTGGAATATCATGAAATTACAAAGCTTTTGTATAGCAAAGGACATTGTGAATAGAGCAAAGAGACAACCTACAGAATGAGAGAAAATATTTGCCAGCTATACATCTGACAGAGGATTAATATCCAGAATATACAAAGAACAACAACAAAAAAAACCAGAACAATAAGAAAACAAACAACCCAGTTAAAAATGGGCTATGGAACTAAATAGAGAGTTCTCAGAAGAAGAAATACAGATGGCATATAAACATCTAAAAAAGTGTTCTACATCCTTAGCCATCGGGGAAATTCAAATTAAAACTACTTTGAGATTGCATCTCACTCCTGTCAGAATGGCTACCATAAAGAAAACAAATGACAATAAGTGTTGGCATGGATGTGGAATAAGAGGAAACCTTCTACACTGTTTGTGGGAATGTAATCTGGTCCAGCCATTGTGGAAATTAGTGTGTAGGTTCTTGAGACAGTGAAAAATAGATTTACCATATGATCCAGCTATCCCACTCGTAGGCATATATCCAGAGGACTCTTCTCATTACCTTAGAGACACTTGCACAACTATGTTTATTGCTGCTCTATTCCCAATAGGTAGGAATTGGAACCAGCCTAGATGTCCCTCCACAGATGAATGGATAATAAAGATGTGGTACATTTACACAATGGAGTTCTATTCAGTGGTAAAGAAAAATGAAATTATGATATTTGCAGGGAAATGGATGATCTGGAAAGGATGATATTAACTGAGGTACCCCAGACCCAGAAAGCCAAACATCGCACGTTCTCTCTCATATATGGATCCTAGCTACAAATGTACAGTCTTGTGTGTAAGCTGGAACCAAAAATTGGTAGCAGAGGCAAGCTGGAATAAGGCTATAAGGGAGGGAGGAGAGGGAAGGACTTAAGGGGATGGTATTGTATATATGTAAGTAGAAGACCAGATCACAGGGAAGGGAAAGGCCTAAGCAGATCCAGGGGAAGAGATTGTGTAAAAGAAGGGCGGGAGAGGGTCAATCAAAATTCAAGATATTCTGAATAAGACTTACGTAAATCTACTTTTTTGAACAATGGCACATCCAGAAGCTATAGATTGTTACTAGAAAATTTTCAGTGCCTGAGATGGGATACCTTCCAGTGAGTTGTTGGCCAAGGAGGTCCCTGTAGCCTCCAAAACATTAAACATTAAAGGCTGTTGACAAGGCCCTTGGTTTCCATTGAGAAACAGATGGTAAGCCCCTATTGCTGAGTGGCAAGGTCACTGAGAAATCAAGCTGGTGCTGAGCAGAAAATCTTCTCCTTGTAGACCAGCCAACTGAAAGCTGGAATAATCTGCACTGCATGCAGCCATATGGGAGACAGAAATCATCAGTGGTGAAAACAGTGGACACTGGAAACCTCAAGTTTGTCCAGACAGGCCCAATGACTGAATGGGTGCAATAGTGGCATGTCTGCTCTTGGGGAAACCAACTGCTCCCTAATTGGACTGAAGGCCTTCTCCATGGGAGGGAATACATGCCTGGTACTGAAAAAACTAATTAAAATCTATGGCAGGGGAGGTCATGTGCCTGCTCTTGTCTTGCTAAATGTATATAGTATTCCCACCAAACTGCCCTGAAAACACTACACTTAATGTTCACATTCACATATTAATGCTACTCTCACTTCAGGTTAGAGAAGCTTCTTTTTTCAGGTGAAGAGGACCACTGGGATGACCCAAAAGGCAACATAGTGCTGAGAAGAAGGGACAGAGGAGTGTCTAGCACTGAAACATCTCTATCACATCATCCAAGGCTCAGGGTCCTTTGCATAAGAGGGTGCTGAAAGAATGTAAGAGCCAAAGGAAGGGTACAACTCCTTACAATGCAACTGTCCAGACAGAAATTGGCCTTGATATCCATGACCTCGCAGTGCCTAGCAATACCTTCACAAGACACTCATAATAGGAGAAAAAGATGATCACATCAAATCAAAAAAGAGACTAATGGAGAGAGGGTGGGGATAAGTTGGAGAATGGAGTTCTGAAGGGGAATGTCGGAAGGGGAGGGAAATATCACGGTTTATTGTCTGTAAGGATAGAAGTTGTCAATATTTTTTTTTAAAAAAGGACTCTTATGTATCTCAAGATATGGTTCCAATGTTATCTAAAAATCACATGAATCCACAAATTATCATTAATCATGATGGGCAAATATCTCCCATCATTGTACAATCACCGCAATGCTCATTTGGGCAAAATATCTCACATAACCCCCTCCCACCCAAAGCTATAAAATAATGCTCATATCTAAGGATCTAGAAATTTATGTTACAGTATATGTCACTGCAATAAAAATATATCCCAAATACTTCTGTATATACACTTTCATGCTACACTTATATCTAATGTCTTTAATAGCCTCCATGTATTCTGCCAAGCTTTGTTAGTTTATCTATAGAGCATGAATAAAAAAAAATAAAAGAAATGCTTATGATTTGGTTATGTAGATAAATAACTTTGTATTACACATATTTTCATGGAGAAATGCTAATGATATACTAAATAAATAAAAGTTGTAGAACAAATATAATTCTCCCACTTTCTAACACTGACAAAATTAAATAGATGAACATATACACATGGAAAATTATGGAATTTTTATAATAAAAGTTTAAAAGTTGCTAACTTTGGAAAATGGAGCAAAGGACAATGGAAAATTTTACTCTTGAAATTTTTGCAAAAAGCATGTCAGGCTTTCTAATTAATCATGATTAGGGTGGATGTCAGCAAGATGGTAGATACCTTCAGTACTTGACATTTCACAGACAACTCAATTAAACTAATTATCCACACATGAAAATACCTTCACAGGACCTAAGGAAATCAGGTTGAAGATTATAGCGCCTGGGCATATTTCAGAACTGTTATATTAAAGAGTACAGGAAATAAAGTTTTATATTACCTGCATTACTCCTTCCTAAACCACAGGTGGCACAGAATGAAGAAAGATACTTAATATGTGAGGGAATAAGAGGGAAATGAAAACCACATTTTACTTTGATTCTCAACACTGGTTCCATTCTGCTATAGCACCAAGCAGGTTCCCAAAGTCCAGACTCCAGGCTGGTGTCTCCAATCTGAGCCTGTAGCTAAATTCTGGCACCAGTTCAGAATCTGCCTTCTCAGCCTCAAAATCTGTGCAATAGTCTTAATCTCCAGGTTGCTCATTGCCAGGCCAGCCTCACTAGTTCTGGACTCTAGATATCACTCAACATGAGACTGGTCTTTATAGCTCTAGGTTTCAGGTTAGTCTGAGAATCAAGGTGACTCTTGCAGTTCTAATCACGAGGCTCAATACCTGCAGCTTCATCTTCTGTGCTCATCCATATGGCCCCATACTCTTTTGCAGACAGGGACCCAGGTATGTTTCACTAGACCTCAGTGATTGAACAACCACTATAGGCCTGAGGTTCAAAATCACCCATGTGTACCCATATCTCAGGATGACCCCTGAAGCGCCAAGACTTAGACTATCGTCTTAAGCCAGTACCTGCATCACAGGCTTCAAGCCAGTATCAGTGGCCCAAGGCTGCAGGAAAACCTCAATGGCTCTAAGTACCAGTCTAGAACCCATAATATTAAGATCCCAATGAGACCTTGTGCACCAATGTCCACACTGGCCCCATAAACAGGAGAGTACCTTTGGCCTGAGATCACAAGGGATCCAAGTTTTAGACCTACTCCAGAAGACCCAAGGCTCAGGTCTACTCCATTAGATTCTGGGGCCAGGTTCCTGAATATCAGACTGATTATCCAAGATCTCTCCTTCAGATTCAGGTACAAGGCCTATCTTGGTGATTTTAATTGCCAGACATATCTCAGGACTAGGTCAGCCTCTACAGATTTAGGCTTAACACATACCCTGGTATCATGCCAATCCCTTTAGCCCTAGGCTTCAGGCAGTCCATGGTAGGAACAAGTTCTAGGACTTTTCTTATGGAAAAGGCTCTAGGCTTATCCTGGAAGACCTGACCAACAGGTCTAACACACTGGATTCAGGTGTCAGACTCAATCCTGAAAGTCTCATGTGTCAGACTTGCTCACCTCCTGACCTAGGCACAAGACTACCCAAACATTTCAATAGTAAGCCTTCCATGTGACCATATTTGAAGGCTTGCCCAAAATTAATGGACAAGTGATCTGCTAGGGGCAACATAGCACTACTACCAAAATAATGATTCTTTAAGAAGTGGGAAACCAATAATTTTTGGATTAAAGAGCCCCTAAAAATTTTTACTGATTTCTGCATCAACCTATTTCCCTAGTAGTAGAAGAATTTAAAATTGACACTCAAGTTGGTAAATATCAAAAGATAAGTTTTTTAATACACTTCTTCATTATTGGTGTCCCAGATCATTTCTGTAAGTCTGCGGGATTACTGGAGTTTCTATAGATATTTTTTTCTTTTAGAATAGTATAGCTAAGATTTAGTGTCTCTGATTCATTTTCTCAAGCAAAGGTATTGGTCTGTTTTTAAATATTTACTTATTTATTTGAGAAAGAATTCATGGGGAGGAAGGGGGAGGGAGGGAGGGAGGGAGGGAGGGAGGGAGGAGAGAGAGAGAGAGAGAGAGAGAGAGAGAGAGAGAGAGAGGGATGTCAGGGCCTCCTTCTGTTGCAAATGAACTCCAGATGAATATGCCACTTTGTGCATCTGGCATTACATGGATACTGGGTAAACAAACCCAGGCCATCCAGCTTTATAAGCAAGCATCTTTAATTTCTGAGGCATCTCTCCAGCTCTGGGATGTTTTTATTTATCAAACGGTATAATATATTCATGTTAGAGAGCTCACCTATTCTCTCCAGCAAATCACTGGTTCATGTCAATTTCAACATTTACCATCCTTTCCTATCTACCTCCTTCCTTTTAATTCCATATAACACCTAGTTAATACTGTTTGGACAGCATTTAACTTTACTGATACTTCTTGAGTTTGGTTTCAAACTATTATTGTATATATTCTGGAAAGAGTTAATAAAAAAGACAATATAATAGAGGGTTTTCTTTGGGTCAAACAGGATGCCATACTGATGCTTTAGACCTTCAGACAAATATATATGTTAAGTGGCATTTCCTATTTTGAGTTAGGAAATTGGGAATAACCTGAGATGTGTTACTTGGTAGAGCTGGAAAATAAACTTTATTTAACTTTCACGCTTTCCATTCCATATACAAAACTGTTATCCATGTTGTAAATGACCTTTTCTAGTCTCCAGGACTATACAACTCAGTAAAGAAGATAAGTTGCAAATAACAAAATGATAACATGAAGACCAAAATATTTTAGATGCTATAAGAAACACGAAGGTACAGTATACTCTTGCTGAACAATTTGGGAAGAAAACTGAAGAGAGAAGGTTTTGATCTGTTTCAAAGGATGTGTGAAAAATTGAATTTTTCCATGTTTGAGGCTGTCATTCCATGAGCACCTTCCTGCCCTGGAAGTCACCATACCACAACAGATGGGATATAATGAAGTCAGTTATATGAGAGAAGTTTATAGTTCTAAATGCTTGCATTAAAAAAAAAATCAGAGCCACTACTCACCTGTGGTTCCTAACCTGGATCAGCTCGAGTTGCTGCCATATCTGATAGGCAACTTGAGGCCCAGACAATAGGGAAGGTCAGGGGGAAATAAACACAAACCTAAACTCAAAATGAACTGGTACCATAGAACTCTTTATCCTTAAAGGCAGACTAAAAGATTTAACCCTCAACAGGACTATGGGGGGAAGCGCCTGAAAAGAAGGGTTGTGGAGAGGGTGGGATGAAGTCTAACCTTAATTTTTTTTGGCTCTGGCCTGTAACTCCCAGTAACAGAAATAAGTTGCTACCCACAATGAGCTGTTGATCAAAGAGACCTACGAGGTCCCCCAAACCAGACAGGCTTCTGTCAAAGCACTTGATTACCCACCTGAGGTAAAAGGTAAGACCGTATTGTTGAAGACACCATATGCTGGGGACACAGAACACCGAGACTTCCTGTTGGAATCTAGAAGAGAGCCAGTCCCCAGTTAGCCCATCTAGTGCTGGAAAGCACTACATAAGGTACTGGGAGAAAGTGGCCAACAATGTTCTGAGCAACTAGAGGTCTAAGCTACTCAAAAGCAACCACCCTGACAAGATGTACATACCAGTGCAATGGTGGCACACAGCATTGTTGAGTAACCAATAGCTTTCTGATTGGCTAAGAGACCCACTCAGAGAAAGGAACCCATATCTGGAACTAGGATCCAGCTACCTCTAGTCTTTGGCTAAAAGACATCATCAAAGTCTCCCTAAATTACTAATGCTTATCCCATTTAACTTATGCTGACTTCACTCTCTGTTGGAGGATCTGTTTTCCTTTTTCAGAAAGTAGCAAGAGAAACCACCCCTCACACTTCAGCCAAGGACCAGGTGATACCACAGAGGAATTGGGGAGACTGAACAAGAGTGCTGCTTCCATGGTGAGCTTGACAATCAGCACCAGGGTGAAGGAGACAGACACTGAGGATACTCAACACAAACCAAACAGAAATCCAGAGGCTCCTAAGAGTTCATCACTGAAGTAGACTTAAAACAGATCCACCAAGGATACTACTGCAGGGAAGGAAAGAGGCGGAGCAGGTAATCCCTATGTCTGGGAGTTCTAGGCACAAGTCAGAGACTCTGTCTCAATAAAATAAAGAGGAGAATGAGTGATCAAGAAGAACATCTGATGTCAACCTCTGGCCACATACATGCACACGCGCACGCGCACACACACACACACACACACACCACACCAACATAAAGTAAATATAAACATCTAGACAACAGGTTGTGAGAGAAGGAAGAGATCTTCATGGATAGAGGACATATAGAATGTAATGTCATACATGTGACACAGAAGCTAAAGAGAGGACTAATTGGGGTAGAGAAAGGGAACAAACCAGTGGGTTCAGGGGGAACAGGGGAGGGTATTGGGGAAGGGTAACAAATGAGAACAAAATACAATGGCCCATATGTATGAATATGAAGGGAGTCCATTAGTTTGTATGCTATGCTAGTCTAAAATGTAGTTTTTTTAATTAATAAAAACACAAGGATAATCATTTCAAGTGAGGCAAGAGGATAAATATAATGATAATGTTGGAATGGAGCCAAATTATGATAGATTGAATTAGGTCATTTTAATTTAATTCTACAGAAAACAGAGGGAAAGGAGTGACCTAACATAGGCTTATCAATTAGCCTATTACCATATCAATTGCTGGCTTGAGGCTTGAACCAGAAAAGTGGCAGTTGGCACATAAGAAAAGAAAAAGCATCTCTCTCAAAACTAGAGATTATTAAAGTTGAGCTTAAAAATATGAACATGAAAAATGAAACATTAAAAAAGGCATTGGTTCACCACAAGGTCAATTGTTAGGATTTTCAAAACCATATATACTGAATTAAAATCAAAATCTGTGTGCATGGGTCAATTTATCCACAAATGATCCTGATGATCAGCCATGAGGATAATCATTGTTTTATAGGACAGGTTAAGATTCTTACAAATAATGACTGCCAAGTATTTACTTGGAGAAAAAGTTGACCTATTAAAAGGTCTTGTTATCTAGAAGATTATCAGGCTAAATTATGCCGAGGAAGAGAGGAGAGGAAGAGAGGAAGGGAGGGAGGAAGAGAGGTACGGAAGGAAGGAAGGGAGGGAGGGAGGCCCTCAACTCCATGGTTGAAGTGCAAGAATTCGTTTATAAGAAAGTTCTTCAAAAGTCTATGTTTGATTATAACCTCTTAAATAGCCAGTTTTGGTATAGTTCCATCATCCATCATGGTACTTTACAACCTTGGCTGCTCATTAGGATCATCAATTAAAATGTACTAATCTAGCCAAGTGTGGTGGTGCACTCCTTTAATTCCAGCACTCAGAAGGCAGAGATAGGAGGATAACCATGAGTTCAAGACCACATTGAGACTATATAGTGAATTCCAGGTCATCCTGGACTATAGAGAAACTCTACCTCGAAATACCAGAAAAATAAAAAAATAAATAAAATAAAATACCAATCTAGATTCTAACCACTTCAGTTAATAAGACTCTTTAATTGGTTTTCATAGCTTATTTTATTTATCAAAACTTTTGGAGTGGTTCTGTTTTATCAGCATTTTGAACTAAAACCTTTTTTTTTTAATTTTTATTTTAGAGCAACCTAAAGACAGAGACAGAGGGAGAGAGAATTGGTGTGTCAGGGCCACAGCCATTACAATTGAACTCCAGATGTTTGTGCCACCTAGTCAGCATGTGCAACCTTTTGTTTGCCTCACCTTTGTGCATCTGGCTTACATGGGATCTACAGAGTTGAACATGGGTCCTTAGGTTTCATAGGCAAGCAACTTAATCGCTATGCCATCTCTCCAGCCCTAAAATCTGTTCTTTTAAATTTCTCAAACTAGTGCATTATTATAGTGAACTAGAGAGATATTAAGAAAGGTCACTGAAACCCACCACAAGAAATTCTGATTCAATAGTTCTGGGATGAAGCCAAAGAGATAAATTTCTAAAAAGTTTCCTGGTAATATTAATGCTGCTGATCCAGGGATAATACTTTTAGAACCACTGTCTGAGAACTTCCACTAGACTTCCTCAGGTTTCTTGAAGATGTGGTAAGTATAATCTCTCATTAAGCATAATATTCTTTCAGTATTTTAAGAGTTATGTCTTTCTTCCTCCCCTCTCTCTTAACCACTTTTGTGAATCCAAGTTTTTTCATATGACATGTAACTTAATCACAATTCCATTAACAATGTCACAGTAACCATAAACAAGAAAATGTGAGACATGAACCATATTCAGAAATCTGATGACCAAGAACTCTGGGAAATGTAATTAATTCATAGGACTCCAGCATCTGCAACAAGAGAGACCATAGAAGAGGTTGAAAAGGTTTCCAATTGTCAGCTGATAACATGAGATTTTTTTCAAGTTTATTTCTTCTCACCTTTCTCATTTAATAACCTGTTTATTTTTTTCTGCTTAAAATATCTACTTCATTTTCTCTTTTGTTTACAGAATGTTAATACTTTGAGATATTGTGATTGGAAATTATTTTTTCTTGCCCCTTCCTTCCTTCCTTCCTTCCTTCCTTCCTTCCTTCCTTCCTTCCTTCCTTCCTTCCTTCCTTCCTTCCTTCCTTCCTTCCTTTCTTCCTTCTCTTCCTCCCTCCCATTTGTTTGAGATGAGGTTCCAGGGTGATCATGAACTTGTGCCTTACCTTATCCTCTAGAGTAGCTGGGACTACAGGTGTGTACCACCATGCATAGCCTCTGAATGTT
Source organism: Orientallactaga sibirica (assembly GCA_036365145.1). Lineage (NCBI taxonomy): Eukaryota > Metazoa > Chordata > Mammalia > Rodentia > Dipodidae > Orientallactaga > Orientallactaga sibirica. The sequence goes on from JAEOAD010002235.1 coordinate 116,095, forward strand.
TTTATACATGAAATTGTGATTAATACCTTGAGAATCAATATTTGTGAGAGATTTCTCTTCATAAATAGAAGGAAAATAATCACACCTCTTTTTTAAAAATATTTTCATTGTTCTACTCTTTATTTCAGCAGAATGTTTCTTGTTCCTGTTATCTAGTAATGTCTTTGATAAGTAAAAGCTGCACTAATAGAACAGGATAGTAAATAGAGAAACTGCACATTAACTTGGGTAATCTTGAGTAAATTGTTGAATCATAAAACAACTTAAAGATAGATAAATCCAGCACTCCAAGTCTGTGAAGTTGTTATTCAGCATTAACCGATTTTTGTAAGTCAAGAATAAAACATAAAATTCAAAATTTTAACTATTTTGTGTAAACTATGTTCAACTCCTTATTTTGAATATTTATCTTTTATTAATATGACTATAGAGAGCTTTATTAATTTTGATCATCACATTGTGTTGCTGTCTCACAACCAGCTAATTTTTGAAAAATGTATTGTTCCATATCATTTAGAGCTGAATAAAGTGTATCCCATTAGGACATAGTTATATAGATAGAAGTTTTTCTTGACTCCCTAAGCAGAGCTAATATATGTTCACATTAGTTCAATTTACATTTTTTTGGTGTTAAGGAAAAAACCCAGAGATTTGCACTTGCTAGCAAGCACTCTTCTACTGCAATAAACCCGACCCCTCCATTTATATTTTTCTTTGTTAAGATTCATGTCACCCAACTTTTCAAGATATTTCTTCTGATTCTGAATTTATCATATAGAGGAAGACTGTGGAAAGTGGTTTGGTATTGAGAACAAATTTACTGTTTCTTTAAACTGTGTTCCCTAAAATTGACATAAATATGATGATCTATGTTTAAAAGTAAAACATGATGCTCAAGGAAAAGAGTGATTTTATCAAAGTCATACATCTATTAAGCACCTGAGCCATGATTCAAATCTAAGTCAGCCCAGGAGTTTCCTGCAATAAGAAACGTATGTCTGATTCAGAAGAGATGCAAAATGATTTAGATCTACCCTACCCACACTTATCCTGTTTGAGATATAACTTTTGAACTATCATAAGTAAATGGCCTATTCCAATTCTGAAAGTGGGGGAGGAAATTAGAGAGGGTTTAGATATTTTTTAGCTTGTCTCAAAGTAAACACCTAGAGGGAAAGCAAATATAAGGTAATAATAGAGGTCACATGAGTAGATGGATTTGGCTATGAGGAGGATGGTTGGGACAGTCACTGTTTTAGTGGGCACACACTACATGTTACAAACTAATGTTAAGTGATCTGTAAAAGAAATGAGGCATATCTAAAGAAACCTGGGGCTTTGGATCTTTCTCCTTTACTTTTTTTTCCCTTAAACTCTTTCCACATCTTTTTTTCCCCATCTTTATCAGTACAAACAAATGTATTTCATTGGTTGGTAACAAAATATGGATTTATAATAATACTTTCAATTTATTTATTTATTTATTTACACATGTATGTGAGAGAGAGGGAGAGAAAGAGAGAGATAGAACACCAGAGTCTCTTGCCACTTCAAGTCAATGCTGGCTCAGCTTTATGTGGGTTGCTAGGGAATTGAACCAAGGCCATCTGGCTTTTCAAGCAAGCACCTTAAACTGCTAGGCCACTTCCCCAGCCCCTGTAATTATTTTCAATTCCAAAGGCAGTGAGATGTAAAAAGCAACAGAATAAAAGAGATACCATTAACATTTTTAAATGGATAGGTAAGGGACTGAAGAATTAATAAAGTTTATTTAGCTAAAATGAAATGACAGGCACATTTTAGGTAACAATTATATTTGTTTGACCATTTCCTAGTAAATTGTGTCAATGTTAATTCAACATAGATTTCACTACTTAGCAAATGTGACATGATAACTAATGGTCAGGGCTTTCTTACTGGTATATGAATTGTAGTTCCAGCACCCAGTCATAGAAAGGTCACCAAAAGAAAGAATTACTAACACCAAAATCACTGTCCAAGTCCCCTATTTCAGAAATGCAAACCCAAATCAAGGAAGCTTGGGACCCCTTTAGCATCACAAAGTCTAGAGGATTTATGAGCAATGTTAGGTATATTCACCCTAACAGACTCCTAAGCCAAGGTTTTCTTCATTTTACCATTTAGCAACAGTGCAGATAAGGTATTCCTGCTGCTTTATTAAATTGTATGCCTTAAAAGTCTTTACCATTTGAATATTGAATATATGTATAATTTGAATAAGATACTGCCACCAAACCAGTCATACAGCTGGTCTTTAAAAAAAGCCATGTAAGCCGGGCGTGGTGGCGCACCCAGCACTCAGGAGGCAGAGGTAGGGGGATCGCCGTGAGTTCTAGGCCACCCTGAGATTACATAGTGAATTCCAGGTCAGCCTGGGCCAGAGTGAGACCCTACCTCGAAAAAAAAAAAAAAAAAAAAAAAAAAAAAAAAAAGCCATGTTTCCATGAAATACTGTTGCTAAACTTTACTGTGAACAGGTCATAAGAGGCAAACTGAGTGTCTCAAAAACTTCTCTGGTGGGCTAGAGAGATGGCCTAGCAGTTAAAGTGCTTGCCTGCGAAACCAAAGGACCTTGGTTTGATTCTCTAGGTCCCCCATAAGTCAGACGAACACGGTGGTACATGCGTCTGCAGTTTGTTTGCAGTGGCTAGAGGCCCCAGCACACCCATTCTTACTTTTTCTCTGTCTGTCTTAAATAAATAAAAACAAATCTTAAAAAAAATAAAAGCATTAAAAAAATTTCTCTGGGCTGGAGAGATGGCTTAGCAGTTAAGGTGCTTGTTTGCAAAGCCAAAGGACCAAGGTTTGATTACCCAGAACCCATGTAAGCCAGATGCACAAGGTAGTGCATGCATCTGGAGTTCGTTTGCAGTGGCTAGAGGCCCTGGCACACCTATTCTCATTCATTCATTCATTCATTCATTCATTCATTCATTCATTTTCTCTCTCTCTGCCTCTTTCCAATGAATAAATAAAAATAAAATATATTTTTAAAGAGTTCAAGGTCATTCTTGGTCACATAGTGAGTTCAAAGCAGCCAGGCCTACATGAGACCCTGTCTCAAAGAAAAAAACAAACTTCTCTCAGCTACTTGCTGGTTATGCATACCAATTTTTGTATTAAAGTTAAAGCAAGTCTGTAGTCTTCGAATGTTGGAGGTGGGAACAGGAGGATCAGAAGTTGACAGCCATCCTCCCTTACATAGTAAGTTTGGGGCCAGATGGGACTACATGAGACCCTATCTCAAAACAAAAGAATACTAAAAAGAAATGAATTTTAAAAAAACCACAAAGGGCTGGAGGGATGGCTTAGTGCTAGACTTTAAAGCCAAAGGACCCAGGTTCAATTCTCAAGGACCCACATAAGCCAGATGCACAAGGTGGCACATGCTTCTGGAGTTTGTTTGCAGTGGCTGAAAGTCCTGGTGACACTCATTTCTCTCTCTCTCTCTTTGCCTCTTTCTCTCTGCTTCTTTATCTTTCAAATATAAATAAAATATTTTTAAAAACCCACACAAATCAAACTTAAAAAATCTAGAAAGTTAAAAACCCAGGAGTTTTATCCTAGAACAATGTTATAAATCATGGCTGATTGAAGATACTAGTCTTTCAAAAAGATTGTCTTCCATAAGAAAGTTGATAGACCATTATCTATATACAAGATCTGCATGAGAGGGCCAATTTGGGTCAAAGTTGGGGAACGGCCCATGAGATCCTATTCTCCCTAAGGAGCTATTGGGGGAGTTAGGAGAGAAAGAGTCATTCTCTTCAGTAGTGTATCTACTGGTAATTGGTGGAAAGAAGGGATTCCTCAGGAGTGGGAGAGGGACATGAGAAGGTAATTAGGGGTCTATATGATCAAAATACAATATATATATGTATGAAATTGTCAAAGAACAAATTCAAAAAGTCAAAAAATTATCATACTACAGTGGATTCCCAATTTCTGTTTTTAGTAAGTGGCACTTATATAATGTGCCTATTACAAATATTTGGAGGGTTTTATTTTTATTGTTTTACTAATACATGAAAGTGAGGTATGAAAGATTATGGAATTATATTATGGGACATATAATTTATGACTGTGAAGATGAAATTATTTTTGTGAGGGTGTCCTGACCCAAGAAAAAGAAACAAATTATTTGCTGTATTTTAGCATTCAAAATCTTTCACTTTGGATATAAATGAGCAAGATAAAATAGGTAACAGCAAATATTTGAAAATAATGATGACATTTCTGGTGGCAAAATTCTTTACTGTGACTTCTGTAGCAGAACTGGTCTCTACCATCTACGAACATATCCCAAACTACTTTCAAATACATTTCAGTGGGAGATTTTGCAGTCGATTCATAGGTTGTTTACAAGTATATAATCCGTTTGTGTGGTTGCTTTTATTGAAATAGTCAAGAACTATCTTTTTACTATCGGCAGAATAGGTGTTGGTAGACACAACAGGTCATATTTGAATCCAACAAAATTTAGACGGGCTATTAAATCTTGTTTTGCTAGGCCACCACTTAAATAGCTAAATAAAATTCTGTGAAATGATTTCTGAAAGCTGTGCTTCTGCCAAACCCTGTGCCAGTACAGGGCCCCCAATAGGATCCTGTGATTCTAACACCCCACAGATTCTATTCAAGCATACAGATTGACCTCCCCCAATTAATCTCTCCGTAATATCCTGCTGCCGGTGAATTTCACCAAAATCAGGGGAGGGAGGTTTCCTCTTAAAATTTGGACCGGTCCTGTCTTCTCTTTCCTTTCCCAGACCCTCCAGGTCCACAGCTTCCTCTTTGTTCCAGATCGCTCGCACAGCAGCGTCCCTGACGCCACATTAAAGCGTCCAGCTGAAAAATTGTGTTTGTTTAAATTTTTTCCCCTTCAAACTCCTGCCTTGTGGGTAACCAATTGCCTTTCCTGTGCCTGGGCGCCCCATCCTGAGGACGGGAAGGTGAGGACGCCCCCTCTCGGTTTAGGCCGGGTTTGCACTCTAGGGGCTAAAAAACGAGGGCCGGGCAGGCGAGGCGGGGCCGTGGGGGCCTGGCGGCGGGGCGGAGCGAGCTAGGCCCCAACTGCGCCACAGCAGGCGAGGGGTTGCGAGGGTGGGGCGGTGGCGAACCGCGCCCTGCCCCTTCGTGGACCGCTAGAAGACAGGCAGCGAAGAAGGGGCCGCCCTCGCATCCCGGGACGGCAACTCACCTTCTCTGAGGCAAGGGCAGGTGTCTACTTTAAAACTACTGTCCCCCCTCCCCGCCGCCGCCATAGTGGAGCCGCCAAAGCTGCCGCCGCTTACTCCACAGCACCGATCGGCAGGCTGAGTGGAGATGGCAGTGGAAGCAGGCACAATCACCGCCGCTACCGCCGCCTAGGCGGCGGCGGAGGCAGCAAAAACGGTAGTTTCCTGGGGGGGGGAAGACTTCGCCAGCGCCAGCAGGGTGACAGCATTCGGCGTCGCCGCTGTCGCAGCTAGGAGTGAACTATTGCACTTGCGTCTGAATTCCGTTAGGCTTCTTTAGCCACGCCCACTCCTTGGACCCGCCTCTCGCCCCGCCTCTGGCAGCCTCCAAAGGTAGCCTCCTTTTCACTCTTTGTGTTCACCAATAGGAATGCTATACATGTGGAGGACATCCACCCCCCAACACACACACTTAGTATCACTGAACTCCCTTTGGAAGGAAAGACAAGGACAAGGTGCCAAAAAGTGTGGTATGTAAACAGTGAAGAAGACGGAGGTGCTATTCTAAAACCACTTTTCCAAAATCTGTGGACATCTATTGATTTCCATCTCCAAAATATCTCTAGAAGACATCATCTTCAGTCTTACAATCCTTAGTACAGAAAATAAACAGAATCTGCTTACCAAAAATTGGCTTCATGGCACCTTAAACATGGCTTATCTAGCCAGGTACCCATTAAACTACAGTAAATCTGGTACTCAGTGGAACAACTGAAATATTGCCATTTAATTCTCACTACCTTTCCCCACAACTTCTTCCCCCCCACCAAACCAGTATTTTATTTATAATTTCTTTTCATGTGAATCATATTTCCTGTCACATAGATATATTCCTAAATGATGTTGCTTAGTTTCAGTTATAAAATTCACCAAGCTTTGCCCTTGATCTTAGCAAAAAGGCCAACAAATTTGAAAAAAAAAAAACATAAAAATTTTAGGTGGCATTCAGAGACTTAGTTCTTTTACTTAACATTTTTGTTATGAAAGACAGTTTTGCACTGCTAGTCTCATCCTCACTCTCTGATCTCATCCTCTTCTACTGCCTCTTCCCACTTTCATCATATATAATTTAGCAATACTAATCTTAAAGGTTCCTGTGAAAACCATGGTATTTCACGAGGCTGTGTTATTGTTCATGTTCTTCCTCTTTCTGAAGTGTTCGTGTCCTCATCAGGCTCGTGCTTAACAAACTCTGCACATTCCTTGAAATCCAGATAATCTGTTCTATTTCTGCTTAGAATTTATGCCACCCCCTTCTGCACTGCATCTCTGTCTAGTGATTTTTTTTTTGATGAGTGTACTTTGTGCCTCTCATCTTTATACACAGGGACTAAGTAACTTGCATTATTTTCAACTCCTCATGCTCCAACCTGGTACAGTCTAAAGATAATGTCTAAGAGCAGTGGTACCCTGGGCCCAGGTTCCTAACTCCTTACGCTTAGTACACAGATAATTTTGTTTTACTTAAACAATTTATGTATTTTACCATCCACACTTTAAAATGGAGGATTGATACAACAAAGGTCGTGAAAATACTTGAAGATTTGGCAGGAGTGGCTGTGCATTCCTGACCAGCAACAATTGACTAATACTGAATAACAAATTCCAGACTTTGAGTGCTGGGTTTATCAGAAACTATCTTTAACTTGTTTTCTGACTAGGAAATTTAGCCAAGATTACCCAAGTCAGTGAGCAGTTTCTCTAATTTACTCTCCTGTTCTCTGTTAGTGCAACTTTTACTCATTAAACACATTACCAAACAGCCTATGTACAAGAAATATTCTGCAAAATAGAGAGTAGGACAAGATATATATATATATATATATGAATGAGAAGTTTTTTTCTTCCAACATGAGGGGTATCCCTCACAGTAATGTTTCTCAAAATATTAATTACAATTCAGTACAAAAGAAATATTCAAATACTGCATTGTGGTGCACTCCTTTAATCCCAGCTACTCAGAAGAATCAGTGAAACACAAGTTTAAGATCAGCCTGATACCTCATCTCAACAAAAAAGAAGAACCAAGAAAAAATACAAAAGGGAAGAAAAGAAATATCTAACTAGAGTATCTCAGAGTATTAATATTTGTAAGCAAGGGAGAAATTGAAGTAGGTATTTTAAGCAGAAAAGACTAATATAGAAATCCAGTTAATAAATCAGAAAGGTCAGAAGAACAAAACAAAACTTCTCATATACTGTCAGCTGATATTTTGAAAACATTTTCAACCCCTTTTATGCTCTCTTGTTGCAGATGCTGGAATCCTATGAGCTACATTTCTTAGTCTTCTTGGTCGCAGGATTCTGAATATGGTTTGGATCTCAGCAATGATGTGTATATATAGAATGGATAAAAGCCATTTTACGTTGAATTCAGAAGATAGAAAACATGAATTTTAGAGGGTTCCCCTGCACTCTTTTAAGGAAAGGCTTTTAAAGATCTTTAAGAGTAACAGGAATTTTCTGCAGTTCTGATGGACAATAATAATTATACCAATTAACAAATATTTTCCTCACCATTTCCCATTTTTAAATAGTTTATTCATTTGAGAGAGGGAATGAAGCAGAATGTGTGTGTGTGTGTAGAGAGAGAGGGAAATAAGAGAAGAGAGAATAGTTGTGCAAGGGTCTCTAGCCTCTGCAAATGAACTCCAGATGCACTTGCCACCTTGTGCATCTGGTTTACATGAGTACTGGAGAACTGAACTCCTCAGGTCCTTAGGCTGTGCAGGCAAGCACCTTAACCACTGAACAATCTCTCCAGCCATCCTATTTTTAAATTTTTCATTTATTTATTTGGTGAGAGAGACAGAGGGGAAGATGGAGAGAGAGAGAATGAGTGCACCAGGGCCTTCAGCTGCTGCAAACAAACTCCAGATACATGCTCCCTATGAGCATCTGGCTTACATGGGTCCCAAGGAATTGAACCTGGGCCCTTTGGCTTTGCAGGCAAGTGCCTTAACCACTAAGCCATCTTTGCAACCTATTTTCTATTTTTGTTTGGCACTAGGCTACTGTCACCCTAGCTAAGCTGGCAGGTGAAAAATTGTGCCGCCCTTTTAAACAACTTTAAGCTCAATTATAAAGGTTTTTTTTTTTTTTTTTTTTTTTTTTTTTTTGTTTTTGTTTTTCAAGGTGTAGTGATTTGATTTGGGTGTTCCCCATAAACTTAGGTGTTCTGAATGCTAGGATCCTAGCTGATGGAGATTTGGGAATTAATGCTTCCTGGAGGCAGTGTATTGTTGAGGGAGGGCTTATAGGTATTATGGCCAATTTCCCCTTGCCAGTGTTTGGCACACTCTCCTGTTGCTGTTGTCCACCTGATGTTGGCCAGGAGGTGATGTCCACCCTCTGCTTATGCCATCATTTTTGACTGCCATTGTGGAGCTTTCACTCGAGTCTGTAAGCCAAAATAAACCTTTTTTCCCACAGGCTGCTCTTGGTTGGGTGATTTATTTCTCTTTCTTTCCTTCTTTTCTCTTTCTCTCTTTCTTTCTCTCTTTCTTTCTCTCTTTCTTTCTTTCTTTCTTTCTTTCTTTCTTTCTTTCTTTCCCTCCCTCCCTCCCTCCCTCCCTCTTTCTTTCTTTCTTTCTTTCTTTCTTTCTTTCTTTCTTTCTTTCTTTCTTTCTTTTTTGGAGAGAGACAGAGAAAGAGGGAGAGGAAGACATAGATGGGCGCACCAGCAGTCTCTCAGCTGCTGTGAACGAAATCCAGATGTGTGCGCCCCCTTGTGGTCAAGTGTGGCATTGCGCCCTTGCCTCACTTTGCATCTGGCTACACGTGGGACCTGGAGGTTGGAATCGCTGGAGATTGGAACCGGCATTCTTAGGCTTAGGAGGCAGGCAACTTAACCGTTAAGCCATCTCTCCAGCCCGGTGATTTCTTTTTAAAAATATTTTATTTATTTATTGGAGAGACAGAGAGGTGAGAGAGGAAGGAAGAGGCAGATAGAATGGGTGCATCAGGGCCTCCAGCCACTGCAAACGAACTCCAGACACATGCACCACCTTGCGAATCTGGTTTACATTGGTCCTGGGGAATAGGATCCTTAGGCTTCACAGGCAAATGCCTTAACTGCTATGCCATCTCCCCAGGCCTGGTCGGGTGATTTCTGCTAGCAATGTGAACCTGACTGCAACAGCAAAGTGGTACCGAGGAGTTGGATTGCTGGTAGACACCTGGCTGTGTGGTTTTGGCCTTCTGGAGCTGACTTTCAAGAGGAATGTGGAAGGATTTGAAACCTTGGCCTAGGAGATGCCTTGCAGTGCTATAAGTACAGCTTGATGGACTATTCTGGTCTGAGTTGAAAGACCTGAATGCAGTAAGAACTAAGGACTATGAGGTTTGGCTTATGAGGGTGAGAAAGAGCTTTGCCTGGACTGGGCTACAAGCAGTTTGTGTGAAAGGCTTGCTGTTATATGCCCATGTTCTGAGAAGATGTGCAGGGTTGCTTTGAGTAGAGACAGACTGGTGTGAGCAGAGGGATATGGCACAGAAATAAATCTTTGGGCTGAAACTTCTGCCTGTTCAGCTACAATTGGATGAGAGATTACAATTGTTAAGATTGAGCCAGCTGATCTTCAATGGGACAACAGAAAGAATGCAGTCTTTTGAAGGGGCCTGAATGCTGAGGAATGTTCTGTTCTTCAAAGTCTGCTTTATTTCCCCCTGGATTAGCAAATTGGCACCCCATCTGGTATTATGGAGTATAGAAATGCAGGAAAGACAGGGTCATTGAATTTTCAACTTGGTTTTGTGTTTTGGAAATGCCCATGGGCAGTGTGAAGCAGGTTTGCTAGATGCCTGCCTGGAGACCCAAGGGAGCCATGAGAATAGACCATGGGTTGCAGTGGAGATCCAGTGGAGATGCCTGGACCACGAGGTGGCTGCTAAGGAGAGCTGCTAGCTCCAATGAAGTTTTCCAGAACTGTGTATAGCCTAGCTGGAGGGGCAGAATTGGAACTCCAGAGAATTTTCAGTGGTTAGTATTATCAGACTTGGAGACTCATCACTGACTAGTTTTTGGACTTGGAGCTACAGGGTTTGATGTTTACCCTGTTTAAATCTTGTATTGGTTAAATATTTCTTTGCTATGCCCAGTGCTGTCTTTTGCAGTGTGAATGTTTATTATGTGCCATTAAGTGGGTTTGGGGGATTCTTCTGGTATTATGGCTCAGTTAAAAGATCTCGGATATGGGACTATTTGAACATCATTAGGATGATAAAAACTATGGGGACTTTTAAAGTTGGACTGAATGCATTGCATTTTACATCATGGATGGTTATCAGTTTAGGAGGCCAGGGGCAGAATGCGGTGGTTTGATTCAGGTGTCCCCATAAACCTAGGTGTTCTAAATGATCGGTTCCCAGCTGTTTATTGGAGAGACAGAGAGGTGAGAGAGGAAGGAAGAGGCAGATAGAATGGGTGCATCAGGGCCTCCAGCCACTGCAAGCGAACTCCAGACACATGCACCACCTTGCGAATCTGGTTTACATTGGTCCTGGGAATAGGATCCTTAGGCTTCACAGGCAAATGCCTTAACTGCTATGCCATCTCCCCAGGCCTGGTCGGGTGATTTCTGCTAGCAATGTGAACCTGACTGCAACAGCAAAGTGATACCGAGGAGTTGGATTGCTGGTAGACACCTGGCTGTGTGGTTTTGGCCTTCTGGAGCTGACTTTCAAGAGGAATGTGGAAGGATTTGAAACCTTGGCCTAGGAGATGCCTTGCAGTGCTATAAGTACAGCTTGATGGACTATTCTGGTCTGAGTTGAAAGACCTGAATGCAGTAAGAACTAAGGACTATGAGGTTTGGCTTATGAGGGTGAGAAAGAGCTTTGCCTGGACTGGGCTACAAGCAGTTTGTGTGAAAGGCTTGCTGTTATATGCCCATGTTCTGAGAAGATGTGCAGGGTTGCTTTGAGTAGAGACAGACTGGTGTGAGCAGAGGGATATGGCACAGAAATAAATCTTTGGGCTGAAACTTCTGCCTGTTCAGCTACAATTGGATGAGAGATTACAATTGTTAAGATTGAGCCAGCTGATCTTCAATGGGACAACAGAAAGAATGCAGTCTTTTGAAGGGGGCTGAATGCTGAGGAATGTTCTGTTCTTCAAAGTCTGCTTTATTTCCCCCGGATTAGCAAATTGGCACCCCATCTGGTATTATGGAGTATAGAAATGCAGGAAAGACAGGGTCATTGAATTTTCAACTTGGTTTTGTGTTTTGGAAATGCCCATGGGCAGTGTGAAGCAGGTTTGTTAGATGCCTGCCTGGAGACCCAAGGGAGCCATGAGAATAGACCATGGGTTGCAGTGGAGATCCAGTGGAGATGCCTGGACCACAAGGTGGCTGCTAAGGAGAGCTGCTGGCTCCAATGAAGTTTTCCAGAACTGTGTATAGCCAAGCTGGAGGGGCAGAATTGGAACTCCAGAGAATTTTCAGTGGTTAGTATTATCAGACTTGGAGACTCATCACTGACTAGTTTTTGGACTTGGAGCTACAGGGTTTGATGTTTACCCTGTTTAAATCTTGTATTGGTTAAATATTTCTTTGCTATGCCCAGTGCTGTCTTTTGCAGTGTGAATGTTTATTATGTGCCATTAAGTGGGTTTGGGGGATTCTTCTGGTATTATGGCTCAGTTAAAAGATCTCGGATATGGGACTATTTGAACATCATTAGGATGATAAAAACTATGGGGACTTTTAAAGTTGGACTGAATGCATTGCATTTTACATCATGGATGGTTATCAGTTTAGGGAGGCCAGGGGCAGAATGCGGTGGTTTGATTCAGGTGTCCCCCATAAACCTAGGTGTTCTAAATGATCGGTTCCCAGCTGATGGAGATTTGGGAATTAATGCCTCGTGGAGGAAGTGTATTGTTGGGGGTGGCATTATGAATATTATAGCCAGCTTTCCCTTGCCAGTGTTTGACACACTCTCCTGTTGCTGTTGTCCACCTGCTGTTGGCCAGGAGGTGATGTCCACCCTCTGCTTATGCCATCGTATTCCCCTGCCATCACAGAGCTTCCCATCAAGTCTGTAAGCCAAAATAAAGTTTTTTCTCACAAGCTGCTCTTGGTCAGGTGATTTCTGCCAGTAATGTAAACCTGACTGCAACACAAGGCAAGGTCTTGCTCTAGCCCACACTGACCTGGAATTCTAAAGTTGATTTTTGTTTCAACAAGACTTGCCAGCCATCCTGTCTCACCTTTGAGGAGGACCTAGAAATGAACTTTGCTCATTACATGGTCACAGGCTAAGTGGATCCTTTTTCTCCTATAGGGTAGAAACCCAAAATAGACTAGTTCTGAAGTTAATGCAAAGTGAAAATTTATTGTGGAGAGGAAGTACAGCAGAGTATTTCACAGACAGAGCAGTCTGGGTTAAAATTCAGATTAGCAGCCAGCTATCCCAAAGGCAAAGTAGGTCCTGGGGTAAGGTGGCCAGTGTTTATATCTCCTTGCAGGTTTTCAATCCCTGATGTCATCACATGGAGAGAAAGGGTGAGGGCCAAGCATAGCACAGCTGCTTGTTATGCTTTTCATATACAGTATGCCTCACTGACATCTTACATCACCACCTAGGGGGGTGTCTTACTATTGATAATGAAGAAAGGTTATTACTGGGCAGGTGTCTCTACTTATGTAGATGCTCTAACTTATGGAATGTCCTGGAATCTCCTTGAAGTGGAATGGAACACAGATGTAAAGAACCTAAAGTATTGTGCTTCATGCCTCAGGAATATCCACAGTCTAATAGCTTGGATCAGCTTAGGTATACCTTATGCTTTCACAGTGCCATCCACAGATCCATATGTCCTACCTATACTCCCTGCTTATCACAGTAGTACTGAATAATTCTATGTCCTGTCTGACACATTTGAAGCATGTGATGAATGAAGAGCTATGATGTCAAACAGAGCATACTCAAGAGTAATGACATGTGATGATAAGCCTGTCCCATATGAATATATGTATATGAATTTCTCCAATAAAATCCCTTTGCTTTGATTATGGAGTTAATACTTTGAGAAAGACGAATGATACTCAGTGCTCTCTTTGCTTGCTTCAAATAATAAACCTCATGTTATTATTTTTTATTTTTATTTTTTGGTCAGGATAAAGTCTCACTCTAGCCCAGGCTGACTGGAAATTCACAATGTAGTCTCAGGGTGGCCTGGAACTCACAATGATCTTCCTACCCTGGCCTCCTTTGTGCTGAGATTAAAGGTGTGTGCCACCACACCTGGCACTTGTCATTCTTTTATCTCCCATTTTACTTATTGTTTTACACTCAAAAAGAGGAAAACCCATGGCATTTCATTATACTGTAACATCAAAATGTCACTACATTTGCTATGCATAATGATATAACCATACACTTTACTTTCTTCCTCTTATGCTGCCATTGCTCTCTATGACAGTGTTGCTATTAAATGAAATTTCAAGGTGTTTTTTTTCAAAGGAAAGAGGTGGTGGCATGTAACAGAGAGTAACAAGTATAAAAACATGGTATGGATGAGTCATTTCCCATAACTTCTCAATTATATCACAATAATGAGTTATATTGAGTTTATCAATCCCATTTAAAAATGAAAAACTATCACATGAATGTGACAAACTGTTGTTTTTTTCTTTTTCTTGCACATATAAAAAATCAATGAAAAAAAAGCAGATCAATGCTCATTTTATGATATTTACAGTGAAATAATATACCTCATTTTGAATAATATGGGAAAATTCAAAAGTCCAGAAAATAGACAAACACCCATTTGACAATATTATCAAATAGAAATAGAGAAATGGGTTAGTGGTTAAGGCACTTGCCTGCAAAGCCTAAAGACCCAGGTTAAATTCAGTAGTACCCACATAAAGCCAGAAGAACTAGGTGCCACATGCATCTGGAGTTCGTTTGTAGCTAGAGGCTCTGGTATGCCCATTATCTTTATCTGACTCCTTCTCTCTTTCCAATAAATAAATAAATAAATAAATAAATAAATAAATAAATAAATAAAATGTTTTCTAAAATATCATAAAATGGAAGAAATAATTCGTACATAATTTTGTGGCATGCAAGTAATATGATTCACATAAAAATGAATCTGACCCAATGCATTTTATCAATAAAAATTCAAATGAGATTAGCAATGGTATATGTCCAAAGTTAAGGCGCCTGCCTGATGAGCCTAAGAACACCCATTTGATTCTCTAGGCCCCACATTTAGCCAGACACAAAGTGCCATAAGGGCACAATGCCACACTTGCCCACAAGGGGGCGTATGCATTTGGAGTTCATTCCCAGTGGCTGAGAGGCTACTGATGCACCCATTCTCTCTCTCTCTCTCTCTGACTCCAAAAAAAAAAATAAATTAAATTAAAAAGTCAAATGAGGGCTTAAGAGACGGCTTAGTAGTTAACACACTTGCCTGTGAAGCCAAATGACCCAGGTTAGATTCCCCAGTATCCACATAAACCAGATACACAAGGTGGCACATGTGTCTGAAGTTTATTTGCAGTGGATGGAGGCCATGGCATGCCCATTCTCTCTCATCTGCCTCTATCCATCCATCCATCCATCCATCCATCCGCCTATCATCTGTCTCTCTCTCTCTCTAAAATAAATAAAGTAAATGAATAAAAAATTAAATAAAGTCAAATGAATACACAGAGATTTACAAATAAAAATGTGTAAAATAGTATGTGTCTTTGTGCCATTATAACAAAGTAGCTGAGACTAGGTAATGTATAAAGATTAGAAAATTTTAAACTGGAGGCTGGAGAGATGGCTTAGTGGGTAAGGTGCTTGCCTGCAAAGCCAAAGGACCCAGGTTCGACTCCCCAGGTCCCCCTTAAGCCATATGCACAAGGTGGCACATGCATCTGGAGTTCATTTGCAGTGGCTGGAGGCCCTGACATGCCCAGTCTCTCCCCCCTCTCTCAAATAAATAAATAAATAAAAATAAAATATTTTTAAAAAAGAAAATTTTAAATTGGGTATGTAGATTCATGCCTGAAATCCAAGCATTTGAGAGGCTGAGGCTGGAAGATTGCTACACATTCTAGGATAGTCTTGGCTATACATAGTTTGTTCCAGACATCCTTATCTACATATAGTGGTACTATAAAAGAAATATTGAAGTGATTTTTTTCCATGGATACGAAGTCTAGGCATGCATGTAGCAGAGGGTAGTACCTATAAAAGCATGCTATGAGCTGGGCGTGGTGGCGCACGCCTTTAATCACAGCACTTGGGAGGCAGAGGTAGGAGGATCGCCATGAGTTCGAGGCCACCCTGAGACTACATAGTTAATTGTTAATTCCAGGTTAGCCTGGATCAGAGTGAGATCCTACCTCGAAAAAAAAAAAAAGCATGCTATGAATCAATCTAAAAAATAAAACAAAAAGAAACAAAAATTTTATTTCTTGGGATGGAGAGATGTCTCGGTGGTTAAAAGTACTTGTTTACAAAGCCTGGTACCTGGGTTCAATTCCCTAGTACCCACCTAAAGCCAGTTGCACAACGTGGTACATGCATCTGGGGTTCATTTGAAGTGGTAAGAGGCCCTGATACACCCTTTCTCTTTCTCTCTTTCCTTGCAAATAAATAAAAATATTTTTAAAAAATTTATTTCCGGGCTGGAGAGATGGCTTAGCGGTTAAGGTGCCTGCCTGCTAAGCCTAAGAACGCTGGTTCCAATCTCCAGCGGTTCCAATCTCCAGGTCCCACGTTTAAGCAGATGCAAAGTGACGCAAGGGCGCAATGCCGTACTTGCCCACAAGGAGGCACACACATCTGGATTTCGTTCACAGCAGCTGAGAGACTGCTGGCGCGCCCATCTCTATCTGTCTCCTTCTCCCTCTCTGTCTGTCTGTCTCTCTCTCTCCAAAAATAAATAAAATAATAAAAAATTAAAAAAATATTTCCTATAGTTCTGAAGGCTTGCAATTCCAGATCAAAGCACTGACATTTGGTGTCTGGCAAGGTTAAGACTACTTGCTGCATTCTCATATAGTAAAGGAGCAAAAAGGGTATAAAGGAAAAAATAATGGGTTCTCACATAATGGAAGAGCAAGAAATAATGAATTCACTCCCTTCAGACCTTTAAAAAATGTTTAGATTAGCACCAAAAGTAATGGGTTTCCTCCCAGTATCTTCAGAAATATGTGTTTTAAGCCCTGGTATAAGGGATTCATATCCTTGAAGATAGTGGCCTTATAACTTAATCAGCTGATAAAGGTGTTGCTTTTTAATATTATCACATTGGCATTTAAGTTTCAATATATGAATTTTTGGAGACAGATGGAACACAGCATTAAGTTCAAGATGATCTAGCTTTGAACAAAACATTTATACATATGAACATATTTGAATTTTGTACACAAAATATATCTGTAAAAATATATACAAATATATGGTGACTCAGGGTTTATAGAAAATGTAATTAGCCGGGTGTGGTGGTGCATGCCTTTAATCCCAGCACTCGGGAGGCAGAGGTAGGAGGATCGCTGAGAGTTCGAGGCCACCCTGAGACTACATAGTTAATTCCAGGTCAGCCTGGACCAGAGTGAGACCCTACCTTGAAAAACCAAAAAAAAAATAAATAAATAAAATAAATAAATAAATAAAATGTAATTAACTTATATATTTCTCTACTATTTAAAAGGTAATATCAACATAAAACTATCATATCATAGGATGTACCTGGTTAAGAATTAATGTTATTAGCCGGGCGTGATGGCACATACCTTTAATCCCAGCATTCGGGAGGCAGATGTAGGAGGATTGCCATGAGTTTGAGGCTACCCTGAGGCTTCATAGTGAATTCCAGGTCAGCCTGAGCTAAAGCAAAACCCTACCTTGAAAAACCAAAAAAAAAAAAAAAAAAAAAAAGGGATTAATGTTATAGAAATGAAATGCGCCTTTACTTACATCAAAAGTTTTCAAATATATGTTTAATTTAAAGGTGGTTATATAGCTCTATTTATAAAATATTTCTGGGTATGCTTAATTTATCTCATAGTACAAATCTTCATATATTATACACATACCTTTCTGGTCAGACTACAGAGGTTCTGAAGAGAATAAAATTTATTATAAAATCTACACCAGAATCACACTTAATGCTTCCTGAAATCTAAAGAACATCATAAAATTTTTGGACAGTTCTACTGGTTAATTTCATTTATAGGACAGAGTTTTAACATGAATTCATCTTCTGTTAGGGGAAGATATGGTTAGATATTGGTTAATCACTCAATGGATTATACAGCCATGGAATAATTATTACTCCACTTCCTCCTATTTCATGTGTTTCTTTTGGTTCTCTGTTATATCCTATGTCATCTATTATCTTTTTATCACCATGCAGCTCTTGCTTCAAGAGGTCAGTTGTCTGACCAGGTGATATTTAGAGCTATTCTTTTTTCTGGAAATAGATCTCTACATTTAAGTAATAGTGAAGTTTTTTAAGTTCAGAATAATCATAAACCCAGTTAGTAATTATCTTCTGGGTGTAAAAATGTCAAAGTAAATGTCACTGAAGCTATTTCTGATCTAATAAAAAGTCTAACTCTAACATTTGCATCACGAAAGGATTTGGTACAATTACAGAATGTGAATGTAAACATAAATATTTACAGGAAAGGTCTAAGAATTCTTGATTTGTGTGACTTTGTGTTTGTGTTTGCATGTATACTAGGTAAGCCAGATTGACATTTTTGAACTCCTCATTCATAGAACCACACACTTTAAGTCTATTCTTCAGGCAAGATTATAAAAAAAATACTCATAAATACCACAGGTCACTTAATTATGCTAAGCATTTAAAATATTTTTATTTATTTATTTATTTGCGAGAGGCAGGGGAGCAAGAGCATGGACACACCGGGAGCTCTTTGTATCTGCAATCTCCAGATGAATGGGCTATTTTCTGCATCTGGATATACTTAGGAACTGGGGAATAGAACCTGGACCAGCAGGCTTTGTAAACAAGCATCTTTAACTGTTGAACCATCTCCCCAGACCACTAAGCATTTAAAAAATATTATTAGTTTTTGGTATCTGTGTGTAGTATGTGTGATGTATGCACATGTGTATGTAGATGCCCATGCTTTAGGTACATACACACAGGGGCCAGAGAAGGACACTGGGTGTCTCCTATCACTTGTCTATCTTATTTCCTTGAGACAGGATTTCTCACTGAAGCTAGAGTTCTCCAGTTTTCATTTAAACTGGCTAACAAGTGAGCCTTGGTGATCCTCCTGTCTCTGCTCCACTAAATGCTGGCATTAAAGGCATGTGTGGTCTCACTCAGCTTTTATTGTGGGTGCTGGGATTGAAACTCAAATCCTCATGTATGCAAGCAAGCACTCTTACCTACTGAAGCATCTCCCTAGCATTTGAGTTGCTTTTCATTGAATACCAAAGATAACGAGAAGAAGTGACTAGTGGTAGAAATACTGATAGTTCTGACTATAGTGCATGCATCTTATGACTTACTTTATGATTCAATCTAACAGATCTACTCCCCTGAGTATTTTGTCTTGTCACTTTTCAGGGATAGTATAAATATGACATTAATAGCTCATTTAAAAGACCTTTGACTAAGGGGATTAATAAAAACTATGGGGACTTTTAAAGTTGGACTGAATGCACTGTATTTTACATCATGGATGGTTTTCAGTTTATGGTGGCCAGGGGCAGAATGTGATGGTTTGATTCAGTTGTTTCCCACAAACTTATGTACTCTGAATGTTAAGTCCCCAGCTAGTGGCAATTTGGGAATTGGAGCCTCCTGGAGGCAGTGTATTATTGGAGGTGCGGCTTACGGGTGTTATAGCTAGCTTTCCCTTGCCAGTGTTTGGCACACTCCTCTGCTGCTGCTGTCCACCTGATGTTTGTCAGGAGGTGATATCCACCCTCTGCTCATGTCATCATTTGCCCCTGCCACCATGGAGCTTCCCTTCAAGTATGTAAGCCAAAATAAGTCTGTAAGCCACAAGCAGCTCTGGGTTGGGTGTTTGCTGCCAGAAAAGAGAAGTTGACTGCAATAGAAGTCCATCATGATGGAGAAATCATGACAGGAGCAGAAAGCTAGATCATATTGTCACATTAGCAGGGAAGAAGAAGAAATGATGAATGATGCCTGCTCAGCTAGCTTTTTTAAAAAAGGCAGCTCGGGGTTGAGTGAGAGACTGTCTCCAGGAGAAACATACATGAGCAATAGAACATACTTGAAATTCTCTTCTGGACTCTTCATGCATTCACATTGGGCATGCACATCTGCACACACACTTGTATATGCAATACGCTAAAATACACATACTACATACACAAAGAGACACAAAAATCACTTTCACAGTTCACTTGGGCTATGTGGTTGGTGTTAATATAGAAAAATGCAGAAAGAAAAGCATAAACAGATTTGGAGGAAAGAAAATAAAAGAAAACTTTTATGTACACATTTTTGGCACTTACAGGATGTCTTAAAAGCAGCTGGGTACATGGATACATAGCTCTGAAGCAGGAACAAGAGGTTCAGATTTGTAATTTATTATTATTTTATTATTATTATTAAAGCTACGGACCTAAATTCAAACAATATCTTTAATATCTATAAAGTGAAATAAAAATGAGCCCAAAACAAAGCCTAAAGCAGTGGAAGGCTAATACATAAGGGCAGATGGAAAAAAAGAAGCATTGAGACCTCTCTGACGGAAAGAAGAGGTATAGTGGGAAGAGAGAGAGAGAGAGGAGAAAGTAAATAAGGTCAAAATACATTATATACTTGTATGAAAGTATTTTTATGAAACTCATCACTACGTACAAAAAATATGCTAATAAAGTGTTGAAAAAAATAAAAGTGGAAGCCTGTAAAGGAGATTGATAAGCACCAGTCATGTTGGTAGAGAACTACAAGAAAGGCATCATAAAATAAAGGTAAGAAAATGAATCAATAAAAAGATGAATAAAATGACATTGAGCCAGGCGTGGTGGCGCACGCCTTTAATCCCAGCACTCGGGAGGCAGAGGTAGGTGGATCACCGTGAGTTCAAGGCCACCCTGAGACTACATAGTTAATTCCAGGTCAGCCTGGGCCAGAGTGAGACCCTACCTCGAAAAACCAAAAAAAAAAAAAAAATTAATTAAAAAAAATAAAATGACATTGATTGGGATATGGCTTAGTGTTCAAAGGCACTTAATTCCAAAGCACGGATTTAATTCCTCACCCACCCACATAAAGCCAAACAGGCATTCATTTGCAGTGGCAAGAAACCCTAGAATTCTGCCCCACACAAATAAATATACTTAAAAAATTAAAAATTAATACCAAAAAGTATCAACTGTAAATAATTTAAATAACAGCCATTTTACTGGAGGGATTGGAGGCTGGTTTTCAGTTGGTTGAAAAAGGAATTAAATATGAAAATGCAAATAACTTTCTAGTTAGAAATATATATAGAAGAATAAATATAGGTGCACTTATGATTATGAGAATATTACCAGAAAGTGCAGGGAATCTTCCATTCTGTCTGTGCTTTCTCTATCAAGTAGGTGATGCAATCATTTTATGAAAGCAGAGGATTCAAGGACATTGAAAGTGATAAATGGGAGAGAGCCACACTTAGCATTGAAGGGAAGAGGGCATTAAAGGTATAGAATTTGTAGAGGACCGTGTGCATAAACAAATGCCTTTTCACCTTAGCCTTGCTTAGCTCTCTCAAGTGTTGTAGGGAGAAAAGAGAGTTGAATAAATTCAGATTTTAACACTGTCAAACAAGAGGTAGAAAACCTACTAACTGTGAATGGTGAGTATGGGGAGCTAGTCCTTTGCTTTGAGAAGCAGGAGTTATCCTTGGTATTCTTGTTGCAGGTGGCAATGCAGAGAAGTGAGATACCCACGTTGCTGTATATCAGTAAGCAGTTTATTTCTATTAACACAGACCCAGAGGATTCATATCCAAAGACTGAGCCCCAAACACAGGAGGGCATTACCTTATATACACTTGGTCACTTTGTCTCCCATATATGGTGAGACACATATATTATTCAGTTACTTTGTACTTTCTAAGCAGAGTTTACTGTCCTAAAGGGAAGAATTTACCATAATTTACTTATAGGGAAGAGAAGGGAAAGGAAGTGAGTTACAGAGGAGAAATGGTACAATGTCAAGTAGGCTCAAGGGTAAATAGCCTATTGCAGATATTTCTTGTGCTTGTCTTTAGTTCCTCAGAGCCCTCCTACCACAATCTCTCTTATACAGTGAAATATTATATTAAGCCACTAGGCACATTCCAGACTCCACAGTCGCTCCATGCACACAGACACACAGCTGTCTTTCTTTGTTCCACGAGGGTCCTTAGCACATCCTGACTTTAGATTAAAGCCTTTGGGAAATTGTGAAGAACAATCTCCCAATTCTGCCAAAGTCTCTGTTAGAAAGGATATCAGTACTCACAGCAAAACTTAATGGCACTACACAACCTTCCTATAGCATGCTAATCTGAGGACAGTAGATATTGCCCATCCTATGTTTCAAAGTTCTGTGTATTCCAAATCAAAAGAGAAGCTGTAAAAGGATTAATGGGGGGGGTCAGCAGTTTATTAAACACACATAAATTATGGATGATGTTTAATCTTGGACTCATCATCTTCCTGCCACTTTCAGCTCATGAGTTCTATCCAATGCTAACAAAAATCTTTTCTCTGATGGTGGTTCTATCTTTCTCAAGATTTTTTTTTCTTTTTTGAGGTAGAGTCTCGCTCTAGTTCAGGCTGAACTGGAATTCACCATGTATTTTCAGGCTGGCCTCAATCCTCCTACCTCTGTATCCCAAGGGCTGGGATTAAAGGCATGCACCACCACACCCAGTGCAAGAATTCTTTCTCTTTTTTTTCACTCTGGCCCAGGCTGACCTGTAATTCACTATGTAGTCTCAGTGTGGCTTCGAACTCATGGCAATCCTCCTACCTCTGCCTCCCAATGCTGGGATTAAAGGCTTGCGCCACAACACCAGGCAAGAATTCTTATAACAAATCAAGATACTGGATTAATCCAGAAGTTTACATCATGAATAGCTAGCCCATGCTAAGTGCCTCATATGCATTATATAATCATTACACGACAATATAATTAAAATCACTAATAACATTCCATTTTTTAGATATGAAAATTAGAGGTTAGATATACAATGCTAAGTTACACTATTAACAGGAAGAGCCACATGTTCCCAGTAGGTATTCATGCTGCAGCTTCAAAATCAGCATATAATCACCATGACTTTTTTAACCTGCATATAATGGGAAATGCAAATGGAAGCATAACAGTGTTTATAATGCTCTTCATACTTATAATTCAAGTTTAAAACATCCATTATTAATGAAACATACATTTTAATGCTAAAATAGCAAAAATTTATTTGCCACAAGACAAGGAAAGTAAAGTCAGTAAAAGAAAAATTACTAGTACAATAACACTCACAGAAGACCTGAGAATCTAACCCATACTTCTCTTTGGGGCAGGTCTTTACTGTTTAGTTAATCCATGGAGATTACTCCAGACACATTAGAAATATTAATGAAGGTGAAAAGGCCTAAGAGAGGTCAGGGGAAGAGATTGAGTAAAGGAAAGGTGGAGGCAGGGCTAATCAATATCTAAGAGGATATAAGTAACTCATATGGAAACCTACTTTTTTGGATAATGGAACACTCAGGAGCCATAGATTCTTACTAGAAAATGTTCAGTGCCAGGGATGGGATACCTTCTAGTGAGTTATTAGCCAACTATTGGCAACCCTATTGCCAAAGACTCCACATACTTTGGGCTGCAGGGTCACTGAGAAATTCTGTTGGAGCTGAGCTAAAAACCTCCTCCATATAGACAGCTGACAGAAAGCTGGAAAAAGCTATGCTGCATGCAGTTCAATGGGAGAGAGACAAATCACCAGTGAAGATACTCAACAGTGGACACTGCAAGCCTTAAATTTGGCCAGCCAGGCCAAATGAGCCAATGGATGCAATAGTGGCATGTCTGTTATGGGGGAAACCAACCACTGTCTAATTGGACTGCAGGCCTGCTCCATGGGAGGGAATACATTCCTGTTACTGAAAACCTACAACAGGGGTAGTCATGAGCCCTAGGGGTGTAATGTCTGCTGATGTCTGGCTAAATGTATATACTATACTCACTAAACTGCTCAGTAAGCACTTCTCTTAATGATGTTCATAACCATATATTAATGCTACTCTCACTTTTGGTTAGAGAAACGTCTTTTTCAGATGGCAGTGACCTTGGGATGACTCAGAAGGCACTGTGATGCTGAGAAGAAGTAACAGAGGAGTGCTCAGCACTGAAAT
Source organism: Orientallactaga sibirica (assembly GCA_036365145.1). Lineage (NCBI taxonomy): Eukaryota > Metazoa > Chordata > Mammalia > Rodentia > Dipodidae > Orientallactaga > Orientallactaga sibirica. Next base: position 139,713 of record JAEOAD010002235.1, read on the forward strand.
ATCTCTATCACATCTTGTAAGGCTTAGGGTCCATTGCAGAAGAGGTAGTGGAAAGAATGTAAGAGTCAATGTGCTTCTCCAGACACAAAATGGCCTGGATATCCATGATCTCACAGTGCCTGACACTACCTACATAAGACCATCATAATAGGAGGAAAAGATCATGACATCAAAATAAAAGAGAGACTGATTGAGAGATGGAGGGGATATGATGGAGAGTGGAGTTTCAAAGGGGAAAGTGGGGTGAGGGAGGGAAGTACCATGGGTTATGGTCTACAATTATGGAAGTTGTCAATAAAAAATTCTCAGCAGGATGTTGTTTTTTGGATCATCCCAGTGGTCACCACCATCTGAAAAGAGAAGCTTCTCTAACCAGAAGTGAGAGGAGAATTAATATATGAATATGAACATTAGTTGTAATGCTTTCAGGGTAGTTTGGTGAGAATAACATATACATTTAGCCAGACAAGAGGAGGCTTTATACCCCTAAGGCTCATGACCTCCCCTGCCATAGGCTTTTGATTAGGTTTTTAGTACCAGGCATGTATTCCCTCTCATGGAGTGGGCCTTCAGGCCAATTAGAGAGCAGTTGGTTTCTCCCAGAGCAGACATGCCACTATTGCACCTGTTCAGTCATTTAGCCTGTCTGGACAAATTTGAGGTTTCCTGTGTCCATTGTTTTCATCACTGATGACTTCTGTCTCCCATAGGGCTGCATGCAGTGCAGCTTTTCCCAACTTTCAGTTGGCTGGTCTACAGGGAGAATGTTTTCTGCTCAGCACCAGCCTGATTTCACAGTGACCTTGCCAACCTGGCATGTGAAGTCTTTAGCAATAGGGTCTTATCATAGGGAACCAAGGGCCTTGACCAAAGCCTGTAATGTTTTGGAGACAACAGGGACCTCCCTGGCCAACAACTCACTGGAAGGTATCCCATCTGTGGCACTGAAAATTTTCTAGTAGCAATCTATGGCTTCTTGATGTGCCATTATTCAAAAAAGTAGGTTTTCATGTCTTATTCAGAATGTCATCAATTTTGATTGACCCTCCCCCTGCCCTTCTTTTACACAATCTCTTCCCCTGGCTGGCTTAGGCCTTTCCCCTCCCTGTAATCTTTTCTTCTACTTACATGTATACAATACCATCCCCTTAAGTCCTTCCCCCTCCTCCCTCCCTTATAGCCTTTTTCTAGCTTACTGGCCTCTGGTACCAATTTATGGTTCCAGCTCTCACACAAGTCTATACACTTGTAGCTAAGATCCACATATGAGAGAGAATATGCAACGTTTGGCTTTCTGGGCCTGGGTTACTTCACTTATAATCCTTTCCAGATCCTAAAGGTGGTGGTGACCACTGAGATGACCCAAAAAGCAACATAGTGCTGAGAAAAAGGGACGGAGGAGTGTCCAGCACTGAAACATCTCTATCACACCCTCCAAGCCTCAGTGTCCATTGCAGAAGAGATGATGGAAGGAATGTAAGGGCCAAAGGAAGGGCACCACTACTTACAATGCAACTGTCCAGACAGAAAATGGCCTCGATATTCATGACCTCGCAGTGCCTAGCAATTCCTTTACAAGACACTCATAATAGGATAAAAAGACTATGACATCTAATTAAGAGAGACTAATGGAGAGAGGGAGGGGATATGATGGAAAGCAGAGTTGTGAAGAGGAAAGTGGGAAATATCATGGTTTATTGTCTGTAAGTATAGAAATTGTCAATAAAATATAAAAATTAAAAAAAAAAAAAAATATGCTTTACTAATTTTCTAGATGCTTTATAATCCTATCAAGATGACAATCAAGATTAACCATCACTGCCCTTTCTTAAATGAATAATAATATACTTGATTTGGCCTTTGTTTATTTTCATGTAAGTTATAAAATTGATTCATTTTTATGCATAAAGATCTGAATCAATAGTTTATTATATATAGCACTTCTTTAATTTAAATAGTTCTACTCTGATATTTAGGTTTTATTTAATAATTATTAAAAATGATACAATGAGAGCTGGAGAGATGGCTTACTGGTTAAGGCACTTGCCTGCAAAGCCTAAGAATGCTTGTTCCAATCTCCAGGTCCCATGTATAGCCAGATTTAAAAGTGATGCAAGCGTGTAATGTAATGCCCACAAGGGGGCGCACACTTCTGGAGTTTTTTCACAGCAGCTGAAAGGCCCTGGCGCATGCATTCTCTCTCTCCCTTTTCCTCTCTCTTCTCTCTGTCTCTCTCAAATTAAAAAAAAACAAAATAAAATAAAATAAAAATAATGCAATGACTATTGTATATATCTTTGTAAGGATGTGCAAATGTACCTGTGGGCTAAAAAGCACTATCAAAGAAAAATTCTAGAAATATCAGTGGATGACAGAAAAAGAACAAAATAGATGCAATTAAATAAAGACATAAATATACAATTGGCTCCTAGCAATGAATTATTTTGTAAAACTTTGTCTGAACCAACGTATGACACTCAGAGATTAAGTACTATCTTATTTTATGACACAGGGTATATTTTCATATTAAATACAGAAGTTGGAATATTGTCAATTGTATAGGAATTATCAGCCTCATACCAAATAAATACTGTATCTAGAGCCAGACTACTCATCCTACCATCAACCAGTTAATGTAGACAGAGTAATGATATTAACTGTTTTTTTTTTTTCTTTCTAGATAGGGTCTCACTCCAGCCCAAGCTAACCTGGAACTCACTCTGTACTCCCATGCTGCCTTTGAACTCACAATAATCTTCCTACCTCTGCCTTCCATGTGCTGGGATTAAAGGTGTCTGCCACCACAGCCAGCAGTAATATTAACCAATTTAACATTGCCAAATCTCTGTATTTTTCATCTTCATGTGAGGAGTGTAATCTTGTGATAATGCAATGTCTTTGCCATATCTAGTGACAATGTTGAAGTTATCATCATTATTTTGACACTATCAAGAGCCAAGATGAGGAAGTGATCTGATGATTATTGTTGTTGTTGTCTACTACATGCCAGTAACATTATCTACATTATCTTGTTCATGCTTCATAACAATCATATCTAATAGATAATTAATTTCCATATTACAGATGATAAAATTGAATGGCTTTAAACTCCAAATATATAATAATAGAAAAGTCATGACTACAGATTAGGTCTTTCTTTACATAGTACTATCACAAGGATTAAGGGATGCTTATTTTATAAATAGATTGAAGTGGATTGAAATGATTATTGGCTGCAAAATAGATCCAATTATTTTTTTTCAAGGCAGGGTGTCACTTTAGTTCAGTCTGTAGTCTCAGGGAAGTCTTAAACTCATGGTAATCCTCCTACCTCTGCCTCCCAAGTGCTGAGATTGAAGGCATGCTCCATCCTGGAAAGATCCTATTTTTTTTTTTTTTTTTTTTTTTTGAGGTAGGGTCTTACTCTAGCTCAGGCTGACCTGGAATTCGCTATGTAGTCTCAGAGCAGCTTTGAACTCACGGCGATCCTCCTACCTCTGTCTCCCAAGTACTGGGATTAAAGGCGTGCTACACCATGCCCGGCCAAAATCCTATTCTTAATACTGGAAAGGACCAATTAAAAAAGACGCCGAGGGGTTCGACAGATGGCTCAGTGGCTAAGCACTTGCTTGCAGAGCCTAATGACCAGAGTTTGATTCCCCAGTACCCATGTAGTACCAGATGCACAAAATGGTGCATGCATCCGGAGTCTGTTTGCAGTGGATATTGGCCCTAATGTGCCCATTCACTCTGTATGTCTCTTCTACCTCTCTCTGCTTACAAATAAATAAATAAAAATATTTTTTAAAAACAGGCAGAAAGGATATACATACCTTAAATTTGTCTTTTACCCTTAAGAAGAATTTACCCTTTAGCATCCTTTCTGATGGTGTTACATGTGTGGTCAAAAGAGTAAAGCTTTTTTCCAGCTCTTTTTCCTCCAATCTTCAATTACTTTGAAGAAACTGATATAGGATAGTGTTAGCTTCTTTCCTATTTAGATCTTGTCTAGGACTTGGAGCTCAATTCTATAGCAAGGCAAGAAGAAAAGAGAATTTCAAGCACCAAGGATTAAATGGCTTTCCCAAATTGCACAAAGAAGTCACAGTAGCCCCTGACTCTCCCTTTCCTGCCAACAGAGTTAATAGGTGGTTTTCATAGTTCATTAAACTTTACTTATTTTAATATTAGTCTCTGTCACTAAATCAATTGTTCTAGAATCAACTTAAATAGACTTATGATAAAAAGGTAGCTTCGTCATGATAGCATGTAACTTCCATGCTATAAATATATAATCAACATTTAATTATCTGTGAGTAACAATAGAGGAAATAACAGGATGAACAATTCCAAGTAAGACATGATAAAATAATTGTTTTTAATCTTAGGGCAAAATCCTCAGAAACATACATTCAGTTACCCACAATTGTGACCTATGCTAAATATAACCTCTAATTTAAAAACACTTAATTTTATGTCTGACGAACCACATCTATCTATATTGAGGAAACTTATGTTTAATCAAAATAAATGAAGGCTTGTAACCAAAGACTGGCTAAACTAACACATTATTTGGCTTTGTGCTAGTTGGGGAATATATTTTGATTAAAGGTGGCTTTCAAGAGGAAAGTTGCTTATAAATCCCAATTCTCCAACAACCTGCCTAGATATTTGTTAAATTTAAAATTCAGGCATACGCCGGGCGTGGTGGCACACACCTTTAATCCCAGCACTCGGGAGGCAGAGGTAGGAGGATCGCCAAGAGTTCGAGGCCACCCTGAGACTACATAGTTAATTCCAGGTCAGCCTGGACCAGAGTGAGACCCTACCTTGCAAAACCAAAAAAAAAAAAAAAATTCAGGCATACTAGGTCTTATGGCACAAACCTATTTTTCCCTGTTACTCAGGAGGCTGAGCTAAGAAGGTCATACATTCAAGGCTGTAAGAGCTACACAGTATGTTCAGAGCCAGCCTGAGTGACTTAATGAGGCCCTTTCTCAAAATGAAAAGTGAAAAGAGGGCTGGGGATTTAGTTCAGTGAGAGTGCACTTTCCTAGAATGTATGCAACACTTCAGTATTACAAAAAATAAAATAAAATAAATAAATAACAAGAGAAAAGCCATCACAAGATCAATGTAAAACTAATACAAACAAGATGAAAATCAGTTCATCTCTTCTAGCTATGCAACTTCCTAGGAGTTCCAAAGCTCAGGCAGGTAAATGAAATAAGTCACCAATGATTGATCCCTTTAGACCTAGGCCTTTTCAGGATATTGGGGCCTCACTGACCAGGGTTGACTGGTAGTGAGTAATAGCATTCCAAAAGCTGATGAAAACAACTGTAGAGCTATAGGTAAACTTTTTGGACTTCAGAGCTAGGATAATTAGACCCAGTATAAAACACAAAATAAGATTCCATTACTACAGAAGGTATCTTAGTCAAAATTAGCCCTCTTCAGCTGAGTGTGGTGGTGCACACCTTTAATCCCAGAACTTGGGAGGCAGAGGTAGGAGGATTGCCGTGAATTCAAGGCCACCCTGAGACTACATAGTAAATTCCAGGTCAGCCTGGACCAGAGTGAAACCCTACCTAGAAAAAAAAAAAAAATTAGCCCTCTTCTAAAGGCTTGGAAGAAAAGACCAAGTAACTGATAAATTCAAGTAATTCCTATTCCCAGGCAGCTTAAGTGACAACTTTAAATAAATAAACACACATACAAATCCATAACTCAGTCATCAGTGTACATCTGTTAAGAGGAAGAAACTTACTCATGATTGCATGGCTTTTTGGTGACAAATCCATGATAAGAACTCATGTTATCTTTATGCTTTATTAAGTCACACCATCTTCATCTGTTTTATATTTCAGTTTTCTTTTCTATTTGGAATGCATGTGAAATGCAAAAAATCCAAGTAATTATTAAGTAGACCCAGGCTATAAATGGAAATCATCTCCTCTCCACTATTGTTTTTCTATTTTAAGCCCCAATTCCAGTTTCTAATGCAATTTTAGACTGGATTATAAATATAAAAAATTGTAAAATATCCATGAGGTTGATAAAAAAATTACAAAGTTTGTAATGTATCTGAGTTCAATCATAAAAACAGTGTGGTATTTAGATATAAAATATCCCCCATGAGCTAGTACTTGTATAATTAATCCTCATTTGGTAGCACTGTATGGGAAGGTAGTGGAACCTTCAGGAGGTGGAGGCTTGCTGATGAAAGAACATCACTTAGGGCTGGCCTTGATGTTTTATAATCCCACCCCACTTGGTGGTCTCTTATTCTCTACTTCCTCCCTACTGATGTGACAATGGGAGCCTGCCCCTTGCTGCTGCCATACTTTTCCCACCATGATCAACTCTCTTCTGGGACTATAAGCTAAAATAAACTCTTTCCTTTTGTAAGCTGCTTCTGGTTAGGTATTTTGTTCAAGCATTGACAAAGCAAATAATACAAATAGTATTTTCTACATGATAATATTTTGGCTAGTAAGCAAATATTTATTAAAACAGAGGAATATCAAAGGATTTGATGATATTCTTGATAAGAAAATAATGATTAAATGTTGGGTTGATCATGACCAGATAAGTAATTATATTTATATCTTGTCAAAGATCTTCCTGTCAGGGGACCAGCAGGAGGGTGAAAAGGGATAAAAGAAGGTAACAGGTATGAATATGATCAATGTACATGATATAAATGTATGAAAATGTCATATGAAACACATTAATTTATATATATGTAATACTCTAATAAAATTGCAAAAAACTAAGATTTTTTAAAAAGTCTTTACCTATCCTATAGTGAAGTCTCTGTTGCACTACTAGTGCTTTCCCAAGTGGTTGTTACTTTGTAGATATGGGACGATTTATTCTTATAGGTGCAATACAGCTACAGCTAATCCCAAGTTAATTATCTAAAAAAACAGGACCTGTGGGGCTGTAGAGATGGTTTAGCGATTAAGGTGCTTGCCTATAAAACTTAAAGATCCAGTTTTGATTCCCTAATACCCATGTAAAGCCAGATGTACAAAGTGGCACATGCATGTGGAGTTCGTTTGCAGTAGCTAGAGGTCCTGGTGTGCCCATTCTCTCTCTTTCTTTTTCTCTGTGAAAATAAATAAATTTAATATTTTAAAAAAAAAAAACAGTACCTTTTACATGTATATTAAGTGGTGAAAGCCAGGAAGTAAGTATCAGTCCATAAGTAGTCTCTCTGTAAGACATTATGAAAATGATATTTGGTGTGGTAGTTTGAATGTTTGGCTCCATAGAGTCAGCCATTTTCAAAGGTTTTTTTAGATATTTTATTTTTATTTATTTATTAGAGAGAGCGAGAATGGTCATGCCAGGGCTTCTAGCCACTGCAAATGAATTCCAGACACATGCATCACCTTGTGAACCTGCCTTATGTAGGTCCTGGGGAATCGAACCTGGGTCCTTTGGCTTTTCAGGCAAACGCCTTAACCACTAAGCCATCTCTCCAGCCCTAGCAAGTTCTTTAAGATGGCTGAGCTTAAACTACCTGGTACAAAAATGTTAATGAAATATCTACCTATTATTATATTTTATTTAGACTAATGACGTTACTATTATTTTTAAAAGAATAATGTTCATTGTTAAAATACTCAAGGAATAATACTACAAAGAAGTTTTAAAATCCCAAATGATTATATTATTTCAGATACTACATGTTTTTTGGAGAGAGACACAGAGAGAGAGAGAAAGATAGAGAATGGGCACTCCAGCAGCCTCTTAGCTGCTGTGAACAAACTCCAGACGCATGCACCCCTTTGCATCACTTTATGTCTGGCTAAACGTGGAACCTGGAGATTGGAACCGGCATTCTTAGGCTTAGCAGGCAGGCGCCTTAACCACTATGCCATCTCTCCAGCCCCAGATACTACATTTAAAAAAATATGTTAAGTATCCAGCACATATTAAAATTTTAATTAGCATATAGTCATTATACAAATATATATGTGTGTATATATATCTCGTCCTTTGCCCACATTACCTGTACTTTTACCCTTTCCCCATTGGTCTGTTTTCTCACCCAAAATAGTCCCACTTCTACCTCCATTTCATATATATATAAAATGAATGACTCCATATATGAGAAAAACGTGTTGTTTGCCTTTGATTCTAAATCTGGTTTATTTCACCTAATATGATAGTCTACTGTTCTAGCTATTATCCTGCAAATTATTTAAATTTGTTTTTCTTACGGCTGAATAAAAAATGTAACACATTTTCTTTATCAATTTATCTGTTGGTAGGCATCCAGGCTGAGACCATAACATGGCTATTGTAAACAATACTGAAATAAATGTGGATATCTGTTGTAAACTGACTTGAATTCCCTTGATTTTATGACTGGGCATGGTGTAGCTGGATCATTTTGTAGTTCTCTCTTTTTTTTTTTTTGAGAGAGAGAGAAAGAGAGAGAGAATTGGCACACCAGAGCCTCAGCCACTGCACTCGAACTCAAGGTGCTTGCGCCACCTAGTGGGCATGTGCAACCTTGTGCTTGCCTCATGTTTGTGTGTCTGGCTTATGTGGGATCTGGAGAGAGATCAAACATGGGTCTTTAGGCTTCGCAGGTAAGTGTCTTAACCGCTAAGCCATCTCTCTAGCCCATGGTTGTTCTTTTTTATCCAGTGAACTTCTATACTTATTTCTGTAGTGGCTGCATTAACTTGCATTACCATCAACAGTGCATAAGGCTTGCTCCTCCCTAGAATCCCAGCTAACATTTGTTATTTTCTTCAGAATAGCAGATATGATTCTATACTTAAAAAGACCTTAAAACTCGACCAGAAAACTCTTAGATGTGATAAGCACTTTTATCAAAGTAGTGGAATACAAAACCAAAAACAAAAATTAGTCAATTTTCTATAAATCAATAACAAACATACTGAGAAACCAATCAGACCCCTGAATAGCCAAAGCAATCTACAGCCAAAAGAGTAATATAGGATATATCACAATACTATTTATAAATATATAATGTGTGTATGGATATGAATATTCATGAATGTTTATCACATAAAATGCCATATGATATCAATTGTAAATCTAATATTTTCATTTACTTCTTGTTGTTTTGTTTTGTTTTTTTGAGGTAGGATCTCACTCTGGCCCAGGCTGACCTGGAACTCACTGTGTAGTCTCAGGGTGGCCTTGAACTCATGGCAATCCTCCTACCTCTGCCTCCCGAGTGCTGGGATTAAAGGCATGCGCCACCACGCCCGGCTCATTTACTTTTACAAAATGAAAATGTTGGAGGGCTGGAGAGATGGCTTAGCGGTTAAGGCGCCTGCCTGCTAAGCCTAAGAACCAGGTTCCAATCTCCAGGTCCCATGTTTAGCCAGATGCAAAGTGACGCAAGGACGCAATGCCGCACTTGACCACAAGGGGGCGCACGCACCTGGATTTCATTCACAGCAGCTGAGAGACTGCTGGCGCGCCCATCTCTATCTGTCTCCCTCTCCCTCTCTGTCTGTCTCTCTCTCCAAAAGTAAATAAAATAATAAAAAAAAATTTAATGAAAATGTTACTAATGGTACTATGATGAGCTATTACTGTAGCCTATATCATGGCTTCAGAACTGTAAAAATATAGAACCATATATTCTTCCATCAATGAGCAAGCTTATATGTGTAACATTTCTTTCATTTAAAATAATAAATGTTTGCTAGGCATGGTGTCACACACCTTTGATCCTAGCACTTAGGAGGCAGAGAGGTAGGAGGATCACTGTGAATTTGAGGCCAGCCTGGAACTAGAGTGAGATCCAGGTCAGCCTGGGCTAGAGTGAGACCCTAATTGAAAAAAAAATGACATTTTAAAGTATGATGTACATTAATAATCAATATGCAAATTCAATATATATTTTGTGCTACTCTTGCCTCACTAATAACATATTTGAGTCATATTTACATATTTGAGCCATATTTACAATAACGTATTTGGAGATATTTGAGAGGCATTCTATTTGCATTAAAAATTGAATGATTTTCAAAAATATTTTATTTACTTATTAGAAAGAGAGAGAAAGTGAGAGTGTGAGTGAGTATGGGTGTGTCAGGGCCTTTTGCTACCGCAAGCAAAATCCAGACTTATGAGCAATTTTGTGTGTCTGGCTTTATGTGCGTACTGGGGAATTGAACCCAGGCCAACAGTAAGTGGCTTTAACCACTGAGCTATCTTCCCAGCCCTAATAATTGAATACTTTACTGTAGAACATTAATAGTCATTATCACTAAATACAAGATTCAGTGGATGTTTTTAATTTATCTCTATTTTAACACTCTTTCTTAAATGACCTTTAAATTTTCTGATTAAACAGCACTATGAATCCTTAAATTTGTCTTATGTTGAAGCAAGCAAGAATATTCAAAGTTTAGCCGGGCGTGGTGGCACACACCTTTAATCCCAACATTTGGGAGGCAAAGTTGGGAAGATCGCCATGAGTTTAAGGCCACCCTAGGATTACATGGTGAATTCCAGGTCAGCCTGGGCTGGAGTGAGACCCTACCTTGAAAAACCGCAAAATGAAAAAAAAAAAAAAAAAAAAAAAAAAAGAATATTCAAACTGAGGTACCCACAGAAGTTTTATTCACTTCCCCTCTGATGACTGCAAACCATGGACAGGAGTCCTCAGAGGAGTGGACAAGAGGCATCTTATGAAGTATGTCCTCTCCTCTCTGATTTTTACTCTCTTCTCATTCCAATACCCAAACCAATACAAATAGGCTTTGTCTTGAATGACAATCTGATTGGTTAGTAGTGGCTCCTAAAACCACCCCCTCCCTTGAATATATATATAGCCAAGTTGAAGTTTAGCAAATAGAATGCTGTGTAATAATTAGTTATGACTGTCAGGAAGCAGGCTAACACATGTTTAAAACTTTCTGAGCATTTATTGTGTTATTTTATGGATATGTTACTTAGTGTTTATTGTTTGTTTGTATCCATGTGTGTAGTGTTTCTATTTGTGTGAACCCATGTGAGTGTGTGTGTGTGTGTGTGTGCAGGTACATGTGTAAGTGTATGTGTAGCGGCCAGAGGTGTCTTCTTCCATCACTCTCCACTTTACTTACTACGACAGAATCTCTCATTTGAACCCAGGACTCACTGATTGGACCAGTCTAGCTAGCCAGCTTACCCCAAGGATCCCTGACTCTGCCCCCTGAATGCTAGAATTACAGGCAGGCCATGGCAAGCATTTATGTGGGTGCTGGGAATTTGAACTTAGGTCCTCACACTTATGTGGCAAGTACTCTATCTACTGAGCTATCTCCCAAGCCCTTGTTATTTTATTTTTTGAGCTGAGGTCTTGCTATGTTGTTCAGGCTGGTCTACAAACTGCTACATAGCTCAGGCTGGCCTCCAACTTCCAATCCTACTGAAAACTGGAATTACAGGTATGTGCCACCATTCCTAGCTTATTTTTTTTTCAAATTAACTCTTAACATTTTTCACTTAATAAAATTGGGATGCTTAGTTGTAACTAACCAAATACACACCCCAAGTGTTCTACCAACAAACTGTATGGAAAGTCTCCCTGCTTTCTGGCAACCATGATCAATGCTGTAGAACAAACCTGCCCCTCCACTAGTCTTCGGGCTGAAGTAACAGGTTCAAGCTTCTGTTCAGATTAGGACGGCCCAGGCCTGAGTGGCCCTGCCCAGGCGGATATGAGTGTCTGGCCTAAAGGAAAGGCTCAGCCCAACTTCAGTGATCTAGGTCTCCAGGCCCCACACGGTGCCTGAGAAGGCTGGAACAGGCAAATGTGGGAAGCTCTGGTAGCTCTATAAGATTCTTTTGCCTGTAGCTCCCTTTAACCATCCACCTCAGTGCTACAGGGTCCATAAAAGTTACTCTCTTAGTATGTGTATGCGTGTGTGAGAGAGAGTTTGTAGGTAAGGAAACTAGAAAGGGGAACACAAGTGGGTAAAAAGAGGCTGAGGGATGGTAGGGAATGAATATCAAGATAAGGGCAAAAAGGAAAAAAAACAGGGTAAGAGAAAATATGTGACATGAGAGGAGAAGGTTAGTGTAGTGAGAAGGGAGATAAAGATAAGCAGGCAGGGATGGGGGAAGAGAAAGAGGGTAGAGGATTAACAAAAACAAAGTATGTATGAAAATCCCATAACAGAAAGTACTACTTCATATACTAATTAAAACAACTAATAAAACAAGAAAACATACACACAAGTAACAGGGCTAAAGGTCTGATGAGGGTTATTATTCCTGGCTGTCTTGCAAGCCATCAAATGTAGATGAGAGAGGGAAGACCAGGGAGACATCCTTTGCCTAGCCCAGGATGTCTGAACCTCAGGGATAAGGGAGTATAACTTGGGAAGGCAAGTGGCACATACCTACAGGCCTCTGCCTGGTGTTGGTCATCAGGGCTCCTGACACTGGATTGTTTGGCTCATGATCAGGCTTCCTAGGGCCACAATCATTAAGCCAAGCCTCTTAAGACGCCTTACTCAGTTTGGCCTCTTAGGCCTCCTTCGGGTTGGAGTACAGTTGTGTCCTGGACCTTGGAACTGCATAGCTGGAAGCACAGAGCCTCTCGAGCAGGGTAGCCTCTGAGCTCAGGGGCTCCAGCCAGCCCAACCAAAGTATCTCCCAGCAGATCTTGGAAGCTGCAGCCCTTACATAGTAACAGAACTAGAATCGGTGGCTCAGGAATTTGGCAACAAAGACATTACCAAATGGCCTGGCACCTAGGCATAAACACACCTCATGTAATGCAGTAGTTTAACAAGGGAGTTTGCTTCCTAGTTTCTGTGTGCAGCTCCTTCCTCTTGCGCCTGAACGCGGAAGGGAGAGAGCTTTCTTTGCACCGTGCATGGTGAGCACTACGCGCCCTTTGCACCCACTGAAGCCAGGGGCCTGTTCCCTTAAGGGTACAGGACGCTGCTACTCACTGCGCGCCCGCCAGCTCCAGTACCTCGGTGTGTTGGCCTGAACGAGTGCAATGAAGCAATGAGCAGGATGTACACTCCCAGAAGCCCAACGTGGCGCCGCCCATCCAATATCTTGTCGCATCTCGGTGGCCACCAGCAACAAGCCCCGTTGCTGCAGCGTCTTGAGCGGGAACGCACTGCTTCTTCACCAGGGGCTTCTGGGAAACTACCACTGAGCACTGGACTCTCGCGACTTTCCGGGGCGCCAATAAGCACCTTACCGTACCCCTGCGCCACCTAGCGGCTTTCATGCTCGTTGCTGGCAAGGTACAGGCATGCTACCATAGGTGGCAGGTAGCACCAGGAACAAAACAAATGTGGTGTCAAATTCTCTATGTTCTACTATTCAAATATTTCAACCAGAAAGGTTAAAAATCCTAAGTAGTCTAAAAGCTGTAAGCTAACTCTTGTATCGTTATTTGTGCTCAACAAAATCTATTATAGATAAAGTGGTAATTAAAATTCAAAAGTTTAAAGAATGGCAAAGTTTGGCATTGTGTTTTAAAGGTTAATCGTCTCACATTCACCTCCAGGATATGTAAACCAAAATATACATAGTAACCAATCCCAGAAGGATCATAAACTAAATTGGGGCATATTTCTTCATTTCTTAGCTGCATAAAGTAATGTGGATGAATGCCAGAAACAAATGTCACGTTAGACCATGTATTTTTTAAAGCTAAAAAAGATAAACCTAAGAAATATGTTGAGTGGTACTTAAAATTAAGGCCATCACCTATTGCATGCTAGGCAAGTGCCCTACTAGGCCTGCTTTTGTATTGTTTTTCATTCTCCATTTATTTATTTTTTCATTTTTCATTAAGTTACAGAAGCTGGCATTGAACTAAATCTGCATCTCTAGAAAGCCTTGAACTTGTGACTTTTGTGTCTCAGTCCCTGTAGTAGCTAGTATTACAGACCTATTCCACTAGGTCTGGCTAGAACTGCTTTTAAAAAGGCAAGATGCAAAATTCTGAATTGTGGATATTTCCTGAGGGGGAAAAAAAGAAGATGCAATATACTTAAATATTGTAGTTAAGTTAGGTGGTAGATCCACAAGTGCTCATTTTAGAATTATCTCTCATAATTATACAAACATAAAGTACATTTATTTATAAATATTATATGTGGTATCTTATGCATAGAAAATTAAACTAGTAGTCTTATATCATTCACTTATAGTATTCAAATTTTCCCATGGACAAATTTTAATTTGTCTTGAGAAAATAATACGAGGGAATTACTGGGTCCAAAGATATACTATTGTTTGTTTATTTATTTATTGGTACTGGAGATTGAAGCTAGAGCCTCATGTGTACTAGGCAAGTTATACCATTCTACCTTATAGATAAAATTTACATAAAACAAAATTTCCAAATATTAAAACATAATTATGCTAAATGCATATATTGATTTGTGTGGAATTTTTACTTATTCACAGTGAATCTTTTTTGTGTATGTAAGTGCATGTGTGTATGCATGTTCATGTGAGTGAGCACACGTGTGTGCATGCACGTGGAGGTCATAGATTGACATCGGGTGTCTTCCTCAATCACTCACTCTCCATCCTAAGTTTTGAGACAGAGTCTCTCAGTGCACCTAGAAGTCACTAGTTCATCTAGATTAGCTAGCCAAAAGACCTAGGGATCCCAATCTCTGTCTCTGCAGCAGTGGGATTACAGGTATAAGGGCCTCATGCCACATACTGAGTCTTTTCAAAACAGACTTTAATTTTTTTTAATTTTGTAATTAATTTTTAAATTATGTAATTGTCCTAAGCTTCCTTGATTGTCTTGAAAATTTACAAATGTATTACTCTTTTAGATAATGCTTTTGGGAGGCCAGTTTTGAACTGAACCCCAGCACCCCAGCAGACCTAGACCAAAACACAATGGAGTCACTTATGCCAAATTTAACTTCGGGATGACCCAAATTTCCAAAAAGCAGGAAGTCAATTACCCTGAGCCAAAGCAACAAGGAATTTCCTCTGCTTTGATCTTTATAAGGGAAACGACTTTGAAAAGCCCAACCCCCAGGACATTCTCCAGCTCTTCTACCTTTAGCTTCAGTTTATGGGAACCCACATTTTACTTTAGAAAAGGAGGTATTGCCTGATTCTAGAATTGCAAACAAACAAATAAGACCTTTAGGATAAATGTATTGGGGTTTTGTCTTTCACACCCTCTAACAAACTTCTTGTTAAATTTCTCCCTTGGTAGTGGTAACTATAAGTATATTAAATTGTCCTACTAATGACTGTTAGACATCTGAAGGTCATTGATTTGTATATGTTAATTTTATCTTTCTCCCTCACCGAATTCTCTTATTGTTTTCTTCCACAGTCATGGAGCATCCTTGAGTCCCAGCAAGTTCATTCAGTTTGTTTGCTCCCAGTTCTTGCAGGAGGCAAGCACCTTATACAACAGAACTCACTACAGACCAAGTGCCCTGTTGCAAATCCTTCCTTAGACCCCCTTACAACACTGAGAAGTCACTGGCAGGATGTGGCAACATAGAAGAGCTGTGCTCCTTCTCAGACCACTTAGGGTATGTGTTGTGAGAAGATGGAAAGGACATTTTCCAGAGATGGTGACGCCAATGCCTGTTATTTCCATAAGCTGAAGTATGAAAGTCAGGGGGGCTGAAGACTGTGCACATATGTCCACATGTGTGTATACACATGTATGTGGGCATGTGTGCAAGTGTGGGCCATAGTTGTCCCAGACACACATGTTAGTGGCACCCTTGGGCATGTTAGAGTTTCTCTCCCAATGGGTAAGTTATGGGAGGTAGGAAGACAGTTCAAGAATGAAGACTATTGGGACTAAGGGGACAAGTTACTTCCCATACCCAGAATGCCGCTTGCAGATAATCATGGAGCAGAACCTCAGGCCCAGTGTCTCTTCTACTCAGGACCACTCAGCATGCAGTTTGAGTCAGCAACACCAGCCAGGGTCTCCCTGATTACACACTTTCCATGTTTCATTCCCAGCTTTCTTTTAGCCCAGGACTTGGTAAACAGTATTATTTCAGAACTCATCAGAACAGAGGGAACTATTCTGGGAGTCTAGCCCCTTTAGGGATCTTCCAAGGATCCTGACAGGGACTCAGAAAAGAATAGTGACGTGGAACAAAAATGCACACTGCATCTCATTTAACAGGGTCTTTTTTTCAGTGATACTGATTGAATATAGGTACTTGTGCATATTTCATGAGCATTCTGCCACTGAGCTTTGATCACTGATATTTATTTATTTATTTATTTATTTATTTATTTATTTAATCAGTTGGTTTTTTAATTAGATATGGACATATTTAGTATGTAAACAACACATGTTGGTACCATCCTTTCCCTCCTCCCTCCCCCTTTTCTGAAGAGGCCAGATTTCACTACATTGCACAGACTGGACTTAACACTTTGTAGTGCAGGCATGTCTTGAACTTGTGATCCTCCCGAGTAGCTGGCATAGCAAATTTATAGCACTATGGCTGACTTTACTTATTGGGTGTATGTGCATGCTACTAGGAATTGACCATAGAACCATGTGCATGCCAGGCAAATGCTGTGTCACTGGATTCATCTCTAGGCAAAAGGGCCTTACCTACACAAGACCATCATAATAGGAGGAATAGATGATGTCATCAAAATGAAAGAGAGACTGATTGAGAGGGGAAAGGGGTATGATGGAGAGAGGAGTTACAAAGAGGCAAGTGTCAGGGGGAGGGAATTAACATGGTTTATTGAATATAATTATGGAAGTTTTCAATCAAAAACTTAAACAATAATAAAAAATTTAAAAAATTAGGGCTGGAGAGATGGCTTAGTGGTTAAGGTGCTTCCCTGCAAAGCCAAAGGACCCAGGTTCAATTCACCAGGACCCACATAAGCCAGAGCACAAGGTGGCACATGTGTCTGCAGTTTGTTTGTAGTGGTGAGAGACCCTGGCACGTTGATTCTTTCTTTCTCTATCTTCCTCTTTCTCTCTCTCAAATAAGTAAACAAATACAAAATTAAAATTAAAAAAAAAAACCTCAACAGGTCATACTCCTTTACATACACACATGAATTTTGAGTTACCCCAGTAGTCACTAATATCTGAAAAGAGAGAGTAGCATTAATATATGGGCATAAACATAAGTATTTAGAGAGCAGTTTGGTGGGCATAATATATCCATTTAACTAAAAAACAGTAGTTGTTTTCCCCCCAGGGCTTATGATCTACCCAACCATAAGCTTTTTGTTAGGTTTTCAGTACCAGGCAGCAATTCCCTCCTGAGGAGTGGGCCTCAAATTTAACCAGACAGCAATTGGTTTCCCCCATAATAGACAGGCCACCATTGTACCAATTGGTCCATTTGACCTGGCTGGCCAACTGCCAGTCAACAGGGAGAAGGCTTTCAGCTCAGTTCCAGCTTGAGTTTTCAATGACCTGCAACTCAAGCATTTGAAATCTTTAGCAACAGGGTCTTACCATCTAGTTCTGATGGGTAACCAAGATCCTTGGCAATAGCCTGCAGTCTTTTGAGGGTATCAGGGGCTTCCCTGGTTAACAACTCTCTATAAATTATACCACTCCTGAATTTTCTAGTAACAAT
This sequence comes from Orientallactaga sibirica, assembly GCA_036365145.1. Lineage (NCBI taxonomy): Eukaryota > Metazoa > Chordata > Mammalia > Rodentia > Dipodidae > Orientallactaga > Orientallactaga sibirica. The sequence goes on from JAEOAD010002235.1 coordinate 157,298, forward strand.
CTATGGCTTCTGGGCAGTGTTATCCACCTCCAGAAGATACTTCTTTCCAGTCTTTTTGTAAACACCCCCCTACCCCGCCCCCCACACACTGGTGAAGAAGTAGCTTTCATATGTATTATTCATAACATCTTTAATTTTGTTTAGCCTTAAATACCCTCCTCTCCTTCATCCCCTCCCCTGGCTCCTCTTAGACCATTTCATCTCCAGTATTTTGCCCCCCTACTTATATATTAACTATATCCTCTCCTTAAGATCTCCCCTCTCTTTCCTTTCTCATAGTCTCTTTCTAGCTTTCTTACCCTGTCAAATGTTTACATTTGTATGTGAGTTTGGCTTTTACTCCAACTCACATACAAATGTAAACATTTGAAGCTAGTACCCACATATGAGAGAAAACATGTGGTGTTTGACTTTCTGAGTCTGCATTACCTCACTTAGCATAATCTTTTCCTGATCTATCCATTTCCCTACCGCATCCCATCTTCTAACTGCTCTCTCTCACTCAAAAGATGCAGTTGCCTCTGACAGCCCTTCCCAGCAAAGAGTGTTCTATTCCCTTCTACATACCTCTGAAGTATTTTCCATCCCACTGTCTGTATCCAGCATGAAATTTCCCTCATTTTGTATATCTGTCCCTTATGCAGGCTGCTCTCTCCACTTGCCTGTGGCCCCTCCCACTCACTGCTCCTTTAATTATTCTTGACACATGTCTACAACTTCAAATAAGTGTGTGAAAATGAGGAACAAACAAATGTGGTAGTTTGAATAGATGGCCCCCAATATATTCAGTGTTTTATTAGTTTATAGTTTGTATCTGCAGCCACCTGGCTGGAGGAAATATCACTGGGTGGATCTTAAGGTTTGGTGGTGGGTTTGAAGAACCAAAAAAAAAAAAAAGAAAAATAATAACTTGCTACATTTAGCCTGCTCCCTTGACTCAGGTACAGCCATTTTTGTAACTCCTCAGCCACCTTTGAGAAACCCCCTGACTTCTGAGACAACCCCCACCCTGTTGACTCCGGGAATAGGGGGGAAAACAACTGGCCTCAATGACTCAATCTGGTTACCTAGTAACTTCTAATGTTGAAACAAGTTGTAATTGCATTAATAAGCCCCCTAGAAATTCCTCAGCTTACTGCCATTATAGAACAGACGGTCATTTTAAACAAAAAAAGCCCAGGTCAGATTCAGATAAGGAACTAGCTAACAATGTGCTGACCTCCACTTCTGTAATCTATGCTTGCTTGCCCCCTCCTCTGCCTGGCTCCTGGGGAGCCTCCACTTCAAGGACCTTCCAGAGACACTTAACCGCGGGGGGTGGGGGGTGGGGGGGGCTCCGGTCCTTGCAAGAGATAAGTTCTGCAAACCATCTACTGACCTGAGATGTAACCCCCATTCCCCTCCCCTATATAAACTCCTTCCGCCTGAGGCTCGGGGCTCTCTTTCTCACTCCGCTGCATTGGTTGTGGAAATTGAGCCCCTGGCCTAGGCAGGAGAAATAAAGAAATACAGATGTAAATTGCATTCAAGTCTCGGCTTTCTTTGGCTCACTGGGCGACCCTGGGGGTCCCCAACACTCGTGTGGGGGATTTGGCACTTCAGGTTTAGGATTTCAATCTAAAGATATGCAAAGTGTGCCTAGTAGGAGTTCCTGAGAGGTGCTGTGAGGCTTTTGGCTGTGGTTTTGCTTTCTCTTGCCTGGTCCTGTAAAAGACAGGCCAGTCTCTCCTGCCCTTATGGAACTTCCCCTGGATCTGTAAGCTTCAATAAATAATATCCCTTCCTCCATAACTGTGCCTGGTCTGGAAGTTCATCTCAGTGAACCTAGAGCTGTCTGCTACAGCTCCTTTATACAGAAATGAACTGAGGTGTGGCCACAGCCATCCAGAGGACACCAAGGGAAAGCAAATATCCCAGAACCTGGCCAAGAGAAGACAGGGACTCTGAGAAAGGAAGGCAGAACCAGCCTAGTCACAGGATAGGAATGTGGGACTCTTGTCTTGGCCCTGAGGGCAGTGGGGAGCCAGGGAGGGATGTAAGCAGGACTGTGATAGGGTCACACTCTCTCTATAGAGAGAAGCTACTAAAGACATTGTGGTTATAAAGAAGAACAAGAGCTAGCACTAGATAGGCCAAGGAAGCAGAACTGGTAACCAAGCATGTTCAAAGGTGAGGCAGTCACTGAATGGGGGAGGCTGTAACAAAGCCCATCTGAGACTTGTGGCCTTATACATTGATGCAAACACTCGAGTGACCCTCTTGTGGGTTCATCTTTTGATGGAAAGACCCTTTTGCCTCCCTTCTGAGAGTGGAAAAATTTCCTGACATCTTTTGGCAGCCTTCTGCAGAGGTAGAGAGGTCTGAGCTCCATCCCCATATGTGTGAGAGAGGGCAGGAAGAAGAGGAATGGGTTCAAATCAAGGCTGGCCTGCCTAAAGAGCTAGTGTGCTCACTGTAAATTGAAATGCATGAGAAGGTTGGGCCCACGTGTTGTGAACCATGTAGACATAGGACCCAGCCTTGGCAGGGTTGGAACTTACTAACATGCACCTGTGGGATCAAATCTCCTTGCAGGATATAGGAATGTCATGAAGGAACCAGTGTTTGCAGTGGAGAGGTGTATTTGTGCTGACCGCCACAAAAGTGGGGCTGTACTTTCATTATCTAGCATGGCATGTGGGACACAGAGAGGAAAAACAGATTTGGTTTTTAGAATGGTTGAAAAATGTCATTGCCATATCTAGATCCTCTGAGTTTATGACACACATAAATGGTCAAATGTGTCTCTGATAATAAGGGTCCTGTGCAACAGAGTGGGCTTCCTGGAGGTTCCATAGAGGGGAGAAATGGCAGTGCCTTCATGCTTAAGGCAGATGGATGAATTCCAGGGCTACAGATGGCAGGTTGCCAACCTTGACCCTTTCCTTGTAGATCCCTGCTCTGCCTCTTGACTCTCATTCTAAATTCTGTAGGTCAGAATGTCAGATAAGCCTGGAAAGGACAACCCATATTTGCTCATGAAATCATATTTTCCAGGGCCCCCAAACCATCTGGGTAGCTGGTTATGTCATGGAACTAAGGTGGAATGAAGTGACAGGGGCTGTGTCAAGTGAGGAGTCAAACCCAAGCTGAGGTGTCTTGGTGCCGGCTGGCATAAGCTCTTTCGAGCTGGCTCTGCACATGTGTGTGTTGCTCACAAACACTGCCTTTGAGGATGGGAGGGCTTGACTTCAGCCAAAGTTTGGATTACTGGTGTTCACCATGCAGTTATGGGTTATAAATGCAGCAGTCAGTCAATGTAAGGGGCCAAGGCCTCAGGATATTCCTTTGCACCCTGTGACTTTCACAATCTTTCCACCCCCTCTTTTAAAATATTCCCTGAGCCTTGGTGGGTGTGTTATAAGTCTTCTTTAGTGTTGAGCTCTCAGCAGCTTCTGGATTTCTGATTTGGTATGTTTTGAGTCTCCGCAGTGTCTATTGCCATCTCCCTGGTGCACATTGTCCGGTTGGCCATGAGAACAGCACTCATGTTTAACTTGTCATTTCCTCTGTAGTTTCACCTGGACCCTGGCTGATATTCAAGAGGTGACTTATTTCATGATAGGCAGTCAGCTAACCTTTTCTTGTCAGGTAGACATATTTTGGTTCTCCTTGCCCTCTCTAAAACAAAATAAATAGATTCTCCAATTGAGAGTGAGAGCTGCATGAATTAAAGGGGATAAGCATAGTTAGTTGAGAGAAATGTTGATGGGTATGGCCACTCTTTTTGGCCAAAGACTAATGGGATCAACTCTCTAGAGTCTATGACCCTTGGTTCCCTTTCCCAATTATGAGTTATTTCCCACTGTGTGGGCCTCTTATCTAGCCAGAGAGCTAATGCTAACCCACATAGGCTAAGTGCCACTATTGCACAGGTGTGTACATCTTGTCCAGCTGGTTGATTTCATATCTTGCAGGATCCCCTGCTTACTCATAATGTTGGTGGCCATTATCCCCCAACAACTTACAAAGCACTTTCCAGCACCATAAGGGCTGGCCATCAGGGTTCCTTCTAAATTCCAACATGATTTCTCAATACCCAGGCCAGGATTCTGCCCCATCTTCTTCTACTTGCCCCAGAAAAGGAGAATCTGCTTAGGAGCATTTCTAAAGAGCCATCCCTCCACTTACTCTTACAAAACTCTACCTGGTAGCTGACTACCATACCTTACGCTAGCCTTCATGATCTCTACTGTGGTCCAGGGCCCTTTCAGTCTTCATAAGGAAAAAGGCCCTTGATCAGGGCTGTAGTGCTAAGAATCCATTAGCCTGGTGCTCACTCCCTAGTTTTTTTTTTTTTTTTTTGACTTAATCAATGTAGCAATGTCCAGCTGAGCAGATCAGGAAGGGTTTCCACTAGCTAGCTAGCTAAAGCCAGAACTCAGCTTGGAGCTGCCCTGCAGAGCCCCATTTTCCCTGTGCTGCTGTACCTGTTGTGGATACTACATGGTTTGGGATGTGCCCCAAGTCTGGAAGACCTGCCTGTTGTACACACCAGGAAGAAAACAGAAAGAGAGTCTTACTTTTCATTGGATGGTTTCCCAAAGAAGGTACTCAGGCACCAGACCAAGGAGCTAGAGAGGCAAGTAAGAATGGACATTAGGAAGACTGAGATGGGGATAAGGAAGGGAGTCCTCAGAGAATGTCTTCACTCCAATGACCCAAGAAAGACACCTCTTGACATACAAAGGAGGACCTTATAATTCCATTGGAGCAATCTATATGATCTTAGGAGGCATGCACAGGGAGAGGTTCTCTGGGGGACACCAGAGCTTCCAATTCCCCTCTTTTCATGTGGCAAGCCCTAGGACTCCTCTCAACCCTGTATACTTGGGGTCATCTTATCAGAAATAGATCTCGTTCATTTAAAGCGGCAGGAAGGTGAACGTGTTTGATGGGAAAAAAAAATGGTATCAGGCATGGAGGGCAGGACTTGGGGGAGGGGTTCTTGATGTATGAGAACTCAGGCAGTCTTGTGATAGTAATAGACCTAAAACAAAGAACATTACCATTGTCCCTGACCACAGAGGGAGGAGGAGTCTGCTTTCTCTGGGACTGGTTAGCTGCAGAAACCCTGGTGGCCTGGAAGTTAAGCATATGCTTACAGCAGCCACGTAAACAAAAATTGCAGTGACAGGGTTCCTACCCCCACCCATAAGCCCACACAAATGCTGGTACTCTATGACAAGCAGCCAGAACTCACTGATATAAGGCCTTGCACTTCCACAACCCCCAAGCTTTGGTTTCCTAGGAAGCTTACAGTTCTGGGTAACTGATGACTGTCTTGTGCCCAAGTGCCTTCTCATAGCAGGCAGGGACCAGAGCTATGTGGACCATTCCTTGAAGTTCAGTCCCTCTCAGCTGCCTGAATAGTGAATAGAAGATAAAACCTCTCTCGAATCCTGATAGCAGTCACAGGCTTTTCAAATGCCATGCATCTGGTACTCATGAGGTTCACCTGAACCCAGCTTCTGGCCCTGACCCCAAGGAGCCCTGCTTCTTTCTTCTTGCCCTATACTATCACCCTTCCTGTTTGCTTCCAGCTCAGCCGCTAAACAGTATCAGAATTGCGACATCCACAGAATTGGGCCTGGAAACCCCACTTCACCTTCGGGTTATCAAGGGCTTGTCAAGGAACATAAAAACCTGACAGGAGCAGCTCCACTCTCTTCAGTGCCTGGTGCCCCTGAGCCTCAGTTGTATCCCATTGGCTGCCTGGGAGAACTGCCCCCAGCTCAGGCCTTAGAAGGTCATTTTTGGGATCACTGGGTAGTAGTGGACAAAACTAGCCTGGTCAGAGATACAGGTGGCTTTTCAGGATCCCATCTCCTTTTCAGTGCAGCCATTTCTCTTTATGGTGAATTCCTGTCAAGATGGGTCTTTAATTTCTGGTCTCCACCTTTTGCTTCAATGTCCCAGCCTTGGAACTTTACCTCATTTAGTTGATCTCACTGTGGCCTGCTAGAGATGCTCCCCTCTTCCTCTTCTTCAGGGTGGATATGAATGTGACAGAACTCAGACCCTCTCTCCCCAGAGTGCCCACTTGAGTAAAAAAGGCTGTCATTTTCTCTTTTCTTGTCGATTTCTGTTTTTGCCTAGAAGCAACTGGAACCAACCAGGTCTTCGTGTGATGCACACCTACATCTGTCGGCATTGGCCCAGGGTAGAACTAGGGAACAAAGACAGTGATTACATTTAGAGGATTGACTCACTGAGGGGCTCCACAGAGAATATTACCATGTCTCCAAGTGCTGGGACTCAGAATGTTGACCCCCAGCAGTACCAGTCTGGAGACTTGTGCATATGTTTATGATGCTGAAGATCCAGGGCTCAGCTCACAAGGCACCTACTCCACCTACCTGTGTCCATCTATGTCTGTTCCCCCAGCACTACTATGACCTAGGCCTCTACCCTCTTAGCCTCCACCTCTGCCCTATAGCTTTCTGAGGACACAGGTGGACAAGGATACCTCCCCTTGGCTCTCTTGTCTTATTTAGCTGACATAGTACTTGTGGTAGGGTGTTCTTTTGTCTTAAATATGTTTCTATAGTTCCAACATTGTTGGTTCTATCCATAAAGATCTATGTTCTTGGTGGTTTGGTCTTCTTTGGCCCACCTTTGCAATTTTGTTTCCTGGAGATGAATCCATGCCTCTATTCCTTGTCATGGTTGAGGCTCCTTAATTCTTCCCTTCGAGAACCAGTTGAGTAGTGGGCTTATGAAGGGGCCATGCCAGAGCCTGGGGTGGCCATTGAGAAGGGCTATGAGCAGACATGCAGCTCAAGAAAAGAAACAGGCCTACATTTTTCATGTGTGCACCTTCTTCTAAAAGAACGCAGCAGCAGCAGAGTGGAAATACTTTTCCTGAAATATTTCTGTGGGGTGCCTTTTCGGTTGAACTACTGTCTTATGCTCTGGAGTTATTTACAATTATGTATTCACTTTGTTCTTAAACCATGTACTCAGCCTCTTCAACATTGTAATCAGGTTTCCTATGCCTTAGATTGGCTATGTCCTAGAACAGCCCAGGTGATCCATATTTACAAGGAATGTGGGACATGTTAATGTGACCTTAAGCTATGCGTATTGTTTTACCTCCCCAGTGACCTGGTCACGCTCCTGGCCCAGAACAATGTGTTTGTATGTGGGATGTGGTGACTACCACTGAAAGCAGTGGACATTGAAAACAATGAATTTCTCACAAGAATGCTGAAAGCAGCAAAGTGGACTTACAGTGATAACATCTGTGAAACCAGCAAGGTGTCAACTCATTGTGTTCAAGTGACAGAAAGGGGGGCCTTTGGAGAGGCACACACGTGTACCCACACACATATAAGCCAACCACAGAGTTCATCTGCAAAAGCAGCCCAATAGGGCTAGGGAGTCAAGGTAGGTTTCCTTACAGTACTGACTGTCTATGTCTTAGGATCCAAGCATAGGGAAAAAGCAATACTCACAGGCCCAAAGGCCTGGTTTTAAACCTCACTCTATCCATCAATAGCTGTGGCCTTTAGCACCCCTAACCTCTTTGTGGCCAATTTGCTTATCTACAAAATAGGAATAATAAGAGAGCTAATGAGAGGCAAATAACAGCACAGGGGAGTTTTATGACTCCTGGGTTCATACATAAAGAATTTGGAATGAGGTCACAGGTACCCACAAGCTGCAGGTGGTCATCAGGCAATGGTGGTGCCTTGCCTGGGAAACTGACAGATCAGCCCACTTGTCAGAATTTTCTGAGTTGATCCTGCTTCCCAATTTGGCCAGATGATCATATTTGATTCCTCGGAGCTTTCATACTACACTGGGAAATATATAGAGTTTACAGCTGAGAAGGTTCTGCAGAGAGAAACTGAGTTACTATCTCAAGGACACACAGCAAAGGAACAGGGATATTAACCCTGAGTTGCTCAGTCTCTGCCACTTTCATCTTTGATGTGTCTGATCAAGGGAGTGGTGGCTCCAGGCAGTGAGTTGCATTAAAGGGGAACTTGGGCATTGAGGGAGGAGGCACTAGGGTCAGGATCACATTCTTGGACCAAGCCAACAGAAATTAGCACAAGAGCTCTTGGAGAGCAGTCCCAGTGTCTGACTTTGAAGGGCATGTGAGCTCACTCATACATTCTTCATTCACTCTTGGTTTACCAGCTCCTTCTATGAATGTCCTATATACCTTGAGAGAAGGTGCCTAGGTTCCTATGGGAGATCTGGACTTTGAAAGTCAGAATAGGCTTGTACTGCATTTCCTAAAGTCCTTGGAATGTAATGATGCCTGAGCTGGCTGCTCACATCTGGGAAATGCTGAAGCTGACATTTGAGCAGTAGGTAGAGGGTGAGTACAGGCAAGTCTCTGCTTAGGCATATTACCAGGAGCTTGTTTGGCTCTCATTTTAAGGACCTTCACCCAGGATGCCACTCAGGAACCCTATGGAGTATTGTGGACAGAGGGGCATGACAGGCCATGGTTAGCTAAGAGCACCCAGCCAGCAATGGCTGCATCAACAGCCCCTCCATGCTCCCAGCTGAGGCTGAGGCTTCCAGCTGACTCTTGCCTCCCTCGCAGGTTCTCGGAACACCTGTAGAGGGAGAAAGACAAGAGGCGCTTTCAAGGACCCAGAATCAGAGGTTTGGCTATTGGAGGTAGTGGAAAACCTGGGGTCTTCTAGGTCGTCAGAGATGTGAGCCTGGGGTGACTTAGATGTTAAGATGGTAGGATGGGTGAAACAATTTAGGTAGAGGAGCCCCCTCTACTCTTCCAAGTTGGTATTCATGGAGCTAATATATGGGCATATCCACTTTAAGAGTGGGGGAGTACCAAGACCACCATCGTTACTCTCTTCTAACCACTGAAGCTGCTGACGTAGGCATCTTACCTTACATTGTCTTTGGTGGGTTATCATTTATTCCACATCCCCCTAAGGAATTGGAGTGGGCAAATGTCATGTGCACTTGGCTCCCCATCTTCGTGAGGCTTTGGTTTCCATTTGTCAGAGATTCTAGGCCTATTTATTATATGTGAACTCTGGAGAGCTTGCAGGTTATCAGAAGCCAAATGATTCTGAGGATTGGAACGCTATGTGGTCATAGCACTCAGCCAACACACTCCACATGAATCCCTGTTGTCACTATCTGAGCCCACGCAGCCAGGAGAAAATGGGGTCTGGCAGGACCAAACTTATGTGGACTACCTTTCTGGGCTACCCTCTCTAGGATGGGGCTACTTTGGATTTCAACTTCTGACATGTCTGATGTTTAGAACAGAACCTCTTGGTGGGGTGAACTAGGTTCCAAGCCCATTTGGTCAACTTAATCTCCCTGACGGTATGAAGCCAGACATATGGCTCCTTCCCATTTCCCAGTTGCCTTGCTTCTGAAGCCAGCTCTAGTATCCTTGCCTAAGGTTTGGCCCTACATTCCCGTTTACAAGGGCTGGCAGGATCGAAGTGATCCTGCCCCATTTCCATATCCTGGCGCACAGCCTAAGGTTGGGACATACCTCTTGACATTGTGATGTCATTGTATATGGCTCTATGAGGTCATTGTCAGGCAGCCTTCTACCTCTTAAGCCAGGGAGGTGGAGCCACGGGGGTTACGGAAGGTCATTCCAGGTTCTCTAATGTTCCTGAGACATTCGAGATAGGGATGGAAACAGTGGTCCTGAAGATGGAACCAAGAGGGGAGTATCTTTTGAACCCTCCCTCAGACAGAGGCCTCATCTGAGCTTGGATAGCCCTGGGCTCCCCTCCAAGTTGTCCCTGGCTGATGTCTCCACAATGGGTCTGTATTGATAAATTTCAGTGCCTTTTGCTAAACTCAGAAATATGTGAGTCTAGGCTGGATTTGTTAGAGAATTCATGAGTAAGAGTGACTGAGTGAAAGTGCATAAGTGATTGACAGCAAATATGAGGGATTGAGTGCATGAGAGTGATTGAAAGTGAATGAATGAGTACATGGGGAACGAGTGCAGTACAATTTTGAGGACTCCAAGGACAGCATATTAGGCTCCTCTGCTCAGCTGAGGTGCTGTTGGGTGTTGTTCATTGTAACCTATAACCCAGCCAAAATGGCAGCCCTCTTCCCACAAGGGATATTTGTGTAGTGAAGCTATGAGTGTTGACAAGATAACAGGTAGATTATCAGCCAGCCTACCTGCTCTACCTTTGTCCTACATGGTTCTGGGCGGGTTACAACTCCTATATTTGTTTCCGTTTATTAATCTAAAAATGAGCTTGGGGGGAAATTTTTGTGAGTATTCAGTGACTGTGTGGCATTTGAAGTTTTATGGGACACTGCCTGGAGTCTAAGCAAATGTATGCAGGGACTGAGTATTATCATTCTGGGCCAGGGAGTGCTGTGGGATTTCTGAAGCTTCTGACTTTTCTCCACTATTCAGCAAGGCTACAGCCAGCTCATGATCTCTTGAACATTATTTCTGCAGCCCCTCACTTACTCTCTTAATATCTACTGTCTCTTTAGAGACCCACCTGAAGAGCTCTGCCCCAGAGCCATTGCGTTTGCTGCCTGGTGCACAATTCCCCCAACCACTTGCTTTGCGCTCTCATTTCCCCGAGTCTTGTCCACACCCTTTCCACTGAGGCCATGCTGGCTTCACAACTAAATTGTCACTATTGAATCATGGGATTACCCTTCAACCTGCCAGAGTGCCCTCCTCCTTCCTGATTCTCCCTTCCACCCATCTCTATTTGCTCATCAACATATGGCCTGAACTTTCCTTCATTTTGTCTGTCTGTCCTTGTCTGTCCTTGTTCTACCTGTTTTTCCATAGTACTCCCTTTAATACTTCCTGGCACATGTCCACCCCTTAAATAAAATATGTATGGAAAAAAGGAACAGATACAGAAATGAAAGTTACTTTACTCAGAGATGAACTGAGGTGGGGTAATAGTCAGATAACACATGTCCAAGGCAAGTAAAGCATCCCTGGGGTCCCCAGAGCTTGGCTGGGATGGACTAAAGGCAGATAGAGTAGAGAAGAATATTTTTCAATTGGTTCAGGCAACATAGAAAGATATACAATGCACAAAATAGCTAAACAAAATGGTGAAACAATATGAACTATTTAATATATGTGAATTCTGAGATTAATCTCCTAATTTGTCACATTTTAGTGTTTTATTTCCTATTGTGTTTCTATCTTTTTTGTCAATATGCTGTTCCTAACTAACAAGTGTTTTACAATCTGTAACCTAGGAAAAGAATGCTAGGAATTTGTAAGGGATCAATCAGAACATCATACTCTACACTGTCCAGCCATTGACTGCTTGACTCTTCCTATTGCCGTCCAGTCAAAAGGAAGTAGGAAAAAAAAGGAAATAAGGTTTTCAGTGCAGCACACACTCACACTCACAAACTAACACACCCATCAGGATCTGTTATATCAATGTAATTCTCCTAGGAGAGTGCATTAGGTTCAAAGAGGGCACAGTATACCAATGTAAATAGCCATGTGAACTCTGCTCTGAGCTGTACCCATTATGAGTGTTTGGATTTGGAAAAAGATGTCATCCATACAGTATAAATAATAAATAACTGGGAGTATTCGAACATTCTAAACAATATATGTTGTGAAAACTGATTATCATATACATAGGATGGAAATCTAGTCAAGGAGTGTAGGTAAGTTATAATGGAAAAATAATGGGAGGTGATTTGTTTGTTCTCTACCAGGTTAGCAATGATTCACATTATTTACAGTATGGAAGTATGCATTTCATACTTTCTGTCAGGAATATCTTGAATGTAACATATTAGTAAATTTTAGATTTTATAATTTTGTTTTTTTTTTTTTGCAAGGTAGGGTCTCACTCTGGTCCAGGCTGACCTGGAATTAACTATGTAGTCTCAGGGTGGCCTCGAACTCTCAGCGATCCTCCTACCTCTGCCTCCCGAGTGCTGGGATTAAAGGCGTGCGCCACCACGCCCGGCTCAGATTTTATAATTTTGAAATAACACATTCACAACATGTATCGTTGCTGGTAACAGAAAACATGGTAATTGAACTAAATTCCCATCACTATGGTACTAGTGAGATAAATCTTAAAGTATCATGAAACACTATGTTGATAAAAAACCAAAATCTGAAATTAAAAAAGAATTATTTATTTGCAAACAGAGAGAAAGAGAGAGAGAGAGAGAGGGATATAATGGGCACACCAGGGCCTCTAGCCACTGCAAACCAACTCCAGATGCATGCACCACGTTGTGCATCCATGTTTACATGAATACTGGGGAATTGAACCTGGGTCATTAGGCTTTGCAGGCAAGCGCTTTAACCACTGAGCCATCTCTCCAGCCCCAAATCTGAAATTTTGTTGAAAAGAAACTAAAAATGTTGTCATGGAAACATATTTACATGTTAATATAGTTATAGAGAGAGTGGACACAGCTTCTCAAGTTGAAAATGACATAAATTCATCTTTTGTTTATATAAAACACTGTTGAGAGGTCTCAGGAAAGAAAACAAAGCAACAAAATCTTTCACTTCCAGGCACATTTAAATTTCTATTTAAAATTAAACTGGCTTTAATATGCTCCTAGAGACGTCCAGTGTGCATTAAGACTTCCAGAGTGCTAGAGACCTCCAGTGTCCATTAAGACTTCCAGAGTGCTAGCTCTCTCTCTCTCTCTCTCTCTCTCTCTGGATTTTTAAAAATAATTTATTATTTTGTTTATATTATTCTAATTTTACAATCATATTGGTGACTCCATTATCCTCCTCCGTGTCCTCCCCCCTCCAAAGGGACCCTCATCAATGAGCCACAAGCTGGGTCATTATGCACAGAGACTTGGCCCATCTCTCTGGATTTTTTGAACCGCAGCCCCTCCCTTCAATATTTTTACTGCGCTAGTTGCCCTTCAGGCTTGTGCCACGAGGTGGCACTAGTGGGCTACCACTTTCAAAATATTCAAAGAAATTTTTACAAGAGCAGGATACAGATAGGCTGGGTGTGGTAGCACACACCAGTTTTTTCCCTTGGTTTTCTGAGGTAGGGTTTCTTAGTGCACACTTTTAATTCCAGGATTTGGGAGGCTGAGGTAGAGAACTGCCTAGCACTACAGAGTGAGTGCAACATCAGCCTGGGCTAGAGTGAGACCCTACCTCAGAAAAACAAATAAACAAAATGTCACTGAGAGATAGAGAGAAAGAGTAGTGTCTTTTAAAAAAATATTTATTTAAGGCTGGAGATATGGCTTAGTGTTTAAATGCTTGCCTGTGAAGCCTAAGGACCCCAGTTCAAGGCTCCATTCTCCAGGACTCATGTAAGCCAGATGCACAAGAGGGTGCATGCATCTGGAGTTCATTTACAGTGGCTGGAGGCCCTGGTGTACCCATTTTCTCTCTCTCTCTACATGCCTATCTCTCTATCTCTCAAATAAATAAAAAATATTAAAAATATTAAAATATTTATTTATTTGGGAGGGGGCAGATACAGAGAGAGAGGGGGGGGTGAGAAAGAAAGGAAGGAAGGAAGGAAGGAAGGGAGGAAAGGAAGGAAGGAAGGAAGAGTGAGTGTGCAAGGGTCTCTAGTGACTGCAAACAAACTGCAGACACATGTGTCACCTTGTGCATATGGCTTATGTGGGTAACTGGCAAATTAAACCTGGGTCCTTAGGATTCCCAGGTAAGTGCTTTAACTGTTAACCCATCTCCCCAGCCTAAATAGTAGTATCTTGAAGCTAGAAATATGTCAGTGGTAAGTATTTTTGCCTTAAATATACTCCAAAAGAAGGTACTTTGGGCTGGATTAACCTGCAGTGACATTTCTTCCAGTCTGGCAATTGGAGACCCAAGCAGCTTAAGTTTAAGCTTAATCAAAAATACCTCAGGCCGTGGGGGACATACATTTATATTCTAACCACCACAGGGTGTATCTCAGTAATAGAGCTTTTGTTTGCACACCCAAGTCCCTGTAGAATTCAGCTAGAATGTACAAAGCCATGACTTAGATTCCATGTATAGTACACAAAAAAGAAAATATACTGCTTTTTTAAAAAAGAACAATTTATGAACCTATATAAAGCATCAAATTCTTCTGAAAAACAACATCTACCAGAAGACTGTACTACCCAGCTTTCCATTACTGTAACAGACATCTGAGACAATCAACTTACATAGAGAAAAATATCTTATTTTTTTGCTCATAGTTCGAAGGTTCTAGTACATGATGGTTGGCCTTATTGCTTTTTTTTTTTTTGTTGGTTTTTCGAGGTAGGGTCTCATTCTAGCTCAGGCTGACCTGGAATTCACTGTGTAGTCTCAGGGTGGCCTCGAACTCTCGGCAATCCTCCTACCTCTGCCTCCCAAGGGCTGGGATTAAAGGCATGCACCACCACAACCGGCTGGCCTTATTGCTTTTGACCTGTGGTGAGGTGGCATATTTTGGTGGCCATGATTGATGGAAAGAAAAAAGAAAGCACTCACTTTGTGACCAATAAACATAAGCTAAAGAGGAATGGGCCAGATCCAACAAATAAAGGGGCACAATTCCAATGATATGAGACTTTCACAAAGACCCATCTGTCAAAATTTCCTTCCCAAAGTGCTGCTTTTATGGTAAAACCTTTAACCCATGGGCCTTTGGGAAACACCCAAGATCCAAGCTATAGTGAAAGCTGAAAACATATGCTCTGGGGCATCCATATGATGAAACACTAAGAATCTCTAGTCTGCCTTGGCAGTCATTAGCACAAAGGCAGTACAGCGCATGCAGGAGAAGAGTGACAGAATGTGGGAGTCCTGGTCCTGGGTCTAGGCAACTGTGTCCAGAGTGTTCTGGAGATAACTGGACTGAGAGTTGTTGGGAGAGTTCTGGGAAGGCTGTGTAAGGGTGAGATAATGAGGATGAACACCCTGTTCTCTGGGAGGGACATCTCTACAGTGTGTACAACACAACCCACACTGAGAGAGGAAAATTTGAATTAATGAGTGAATTATAGACTTTGGGTAAACAGCAAAGAGAATTGTTTTAGCACGCTTGTAAATTTGCCAGAGGAAATTGGTGTCATAGTAAACAATCCATTTCAAGCTATTGAAAACAGAACAAATGTGGGAACAGCTAAATGCTGCCTAGTGGCTAGAGTCAGGACTGCACTTGTGAGAATCAGACAATGTTGATCAGCAGTGGAATGAAAATGGGAGTTTAGTGGAATGGTATCAGCCAGAATTTTCACTCTTCGATTTAATGACTCTGAGTTCATAATTTTTTAGGATAATGATATGTAAAATTGTAACTCCAGGCCCTGTTTGAGTTGAAGGTAAAGCTGTACTGGGAATGTGTGCTGCTAAAAGGGACATAAAAACATGTATGATTGCACACACACATACACACACACAAACACAAACACAATCGTTTTTATCTGTTTCATTTCTCCATAAAATTTAATACAATAAATGTTTTTTTTTCCCAAAGTAAGGACTGTATGTTCAAATTATTTTTGATAATCTGCTCAAAAATATATTCTGTGTTCAAATTGTTATAAAAGTACTATTTGTTGATTACAAAAACTTTTAAAAATATGGATAAAAGTATTATATGTAGAGTGAAATTATTCTTATTGGATCAACATTTTCCTGGTGAGGCAAAGGCAACTCTTCCTCATCAAATGAGACATACTCTCCAGATATATACTCATAGGTGAAGTGTGCACAAACATATACCTACATACTTGCCCATAATATTTCCCAAAAGTGCAATTACAGAAAAAACTTCCATTGCAGCTATTTTTTCCAATTTAATATTCTCATGACTTACCTTTACACTGTATTAATTCTTGCATTTTCACATACTTCAAAATATTTTGCTATTCATGTATATCTTGTATGAATTATCTACCAAATCACTTCCTCACCTCTTTGTTACTAAGTTTACTTAACAAATCACAGATTTTAATCCATTATCTAAAATGAGCTTACAAATATTTTCTCCCTGGTTTTAATACCACTCAGTGTTTTTATTCTACTAAAATATGTTCTTAAATTCCAGTGACATTATGACATAAAATCTGTACAAGTTTTTAATCCAAGTACTTGGGAGGCAGAGGTAGGAGGGTTGCTGTGAGCTTGAGGCCAACCAGCCTTGTGGACATTCTCAAAAGGTGCATTGAAATCTATTAAGGTGAATGAAAACTGGTCCTAAAACTTGGCATTAAAATTGTCACTAATGAAAACATTAGAAAAATAAAAAATATCAGAAGATACTATCATTTATATCCTTAATTAGTCAGAAAAGCCATGTTAGTTATAGCAGCATGGGCAGGGCACTATTTAGCTCTCTTGATCATGCATATATAACCTTTAAGTTTGTCCTTCACAAATATTTTTGTGACTTACCCTGTACTTTTGTGATATGCTTAAGTTTCTTGTTCTGCCATCATCTTTTTTTTTTCCATTTTGTAAAAATTCAGTCATTTTACCTTCCTTAGGACACTTATTTTGACATATGAAAATATTTCTTTTTTAAAACATTTTTAAAAATATTTTATTATTTATTTGAGAGAGAGAGAGAGATACAGAGATAGGCAGGTAGAGAGAGAGAATGGGTGTGACAGGGCCTCCAGCCACTGCAAACAAACTCCAGATGTGTGCACCCCCTTGTGCATCTGGTCCTGGAGAATCAAGCCTTGAACCAGGGTCCTGGAGAAGGCAAGCATTTAACCACTAAGCCATCTCTCCATTCCCCTTTTTTAGGCGAGGTAGGGTTTCACTCTAGTCCAGGCTGACCTGGAATTCACTCTGTCTTCTCAGGGTGGCCTTGAACTCACCGTGCCATCTCGAGTGCTGGGATTAAAGGCGTGCGCCACCACGCCCAGCTCTTTTTTAAAACATTTTTATCAACAACTTCCATTATTATAGACAATAAACCATGATAATTCCCTCCCTTCACCCATTTTCCCCTTCAAACCTCCACTCTCCATAATATCACCTCCCCCTCTCAATTAGTCTCTCTTTTATTTTGATGTCATCATCTTTTCCTCCTATTATGAGGGTCCTGAGTATTTAGTACCAGGCATTGATAGGTCATGGATATACAGGCCATTTTGTATCTGGAAGAATGCATTGTAAGCAGATCTACCTCTCATTTGGCTTGAAAACATTTCTTATCTAAAAATATCCTTTTTGTATTTTAATCTTCCTATGAAGAATATATCCTTATACTTTTACCTTTCACTTCTTTCTCCTCTCCTTTTTTCTCTGCCCTATCTACTCATTAATTTCTATACAGCATCCCTTCATAATATACTCTAAATCTGTCCACATAGTATTAACAACAAAGATATTGTCTGCTGTAGGTCATTGGCAGATTTTGCTACCACTTGGATTAAAAAAAAACTCCTTTATACATTTATTTTCTCATCTTACTTGAGTCTAAGAGTTGCAGAACATTACATTCCAGCAAGACTTGCCCAAGACAGCAAAACTTAAGATAGTACACTATCTTAGTACAGGCATGCAAAAGATTGAAGGGAAACAAAAAGTTTGTATATATGAATTCTTTAACTGCAGTTTAGGATACAAAAGACATCTGTTTCCCAGAAGGACTATGAAAGATAACAAAAAGCTACTTTCCCTGGAGGATGAGGGGGTACAGAGAGTCTGGTGACACAGGGTGGATAGAAAGAAGAATTGTTGTTGGGTCTAGTGTTGGCAAGCTGGACCTAGATATTTTTCCACTCTTTGGTGCTCCCTTTTCTTTTGCCATTCTTCTAGCATTTTCAACACATCCTCTTGTGTCAAACTTCCTCACCAAATTAGAGGCTAATAGAGAATATTCGACTTGCATAGCCTTTCCCCATTCCAATTCCTCCCTTATGTGAGCAAGTTCCCTCTGACCCAATAGTTCAACATCATTTGTGTATCTTATGTCTAATCGTAAACCTATCAAGTTTCCAACAGAATTGCTACCAGTCTTGGTTCCATAGAGATGATTACAGACAAATAACGTAAGGTCCAGACAAAATCAGACTCAGCAAGTAGTGTTTGTGTGTACTTCATTTTTGGCCTTATCAGGATTCTCTTGGTCTTGGTCTGAATGCAGGCTAACAAAGTGATTGCTTGCTGCAAGGAAATGTTGTTCTGTCTAGGATTTGGAATATTATTCTTACTATAGTCCCAGGTTCCTGCTATGCACATCTTAGATACACTAATAGGTACCAAAAGTTACCCCATGTATTAGACAGCATTTTATCACCATAATGAAACACCCAAGAGAGTGAAACTTAAACAGTAAGTAGGTTCATTTAGCTCACAGTTTTCTCCAAAAAGCAGCATGCCTTCATTAGCTCAGTTCTGGTGAGCATCTTCTCTGATGTTAATGGCAGGAGCATGTGATCATATCTCAAATAGAGAGCTATAGAAAGTTGGATGGGGCTAAAGTCAATACTTTACAATAACTTTTTGAAGAACTGCAAAGGAGGATTTCCCACATAAACTATCTTGATCTTTTCTAAAGGCACTGTCAATAATCTAAGGACCTCCTATTATGCCCCTCCACACTTATTAATTGTCCCATCAGCTGCAACATCACTATCATAAGGACTAAACCTCCAACGTATCAACCCATGGGTAATAATCATACCATATCCAAATCATAGCAATCGGACTGTGGAGATGGTTCAGTGGTTAAAGACGCTTCCAAATCATAACAATTCAAGAAGTATGTTGCTTATTATTTGAAGAGTAAAAATAACTTCCTTACAATGTAGATCAAGAAAGTGGGATAGGGAAATGTTAGGAGAGGTCAGTGGGTATATGACATGTAGTATCACAAATATTCATATAAATACTAATAGTAATGGAATGAAGAGCAAGTGGAATAAAAACTTTGGGAAATAAAGTGAATGTGCCATTTAATAACTGGGACAAAAATAATTCTCAGTGACACTGTAGAGCATTTGTACACATCTAATGACCCTAAAAAGAGTATGTATATTACCCACCTCCTAATTTCTGTTTCAAAATACCTGACCAGAATAAACTTAAGAAAGGAAAATGCATACAGTTTCAAGAGGAAGTCCATCATGGCAGGAACAGATAATCTGTGCCACATCATTATAGCTACAGGGAGGAAGTAGCAGGAGCCATGAATTCCCAATGCTAAGATATCTCTCACTATTTTGTACAGTTAAGGAATGTAGCCCATGGGATTGTGCCACTCACATTCAGAGTGGTTTTACCCACCTCAATTAATTTAATCTAAAAAATCTTTCATGAGCATGACTAGAGATTTGTTTTCATGGTGATTATAAATTCTTCCAAGTTCACAAGAGATTAACTATCACAAATCCACCCCTTGTCAACTTGAAGCTCAGAGATAACACTTTTAAGCCATAATCTTCTACCCCTTGTCTCTATAGTCTCATGATCATCTCATGATGCAAAATGCATGAAGTTCAAACTTTAAAAAAATACTTTTTTAAATTTAAATTTTTATTGACAATTTCCATAATTGGAGGCAATAGCCCATAGTAATTCCCTCCCTCGCCCACTTTCCCCTTTGCAACTCCACTCTTCATCATACCCATTACCCCTCTCAATCAGTCTCTCTTTTATTTTGATGTCATCATCTTTTCCTCCTATTATAATGGTCTTGTGTAGGTAGTGTCAGGCACTGTGAGGTCATGGAAATCCAGGCCATTTTGTGTCTGGAGGAGCATGTTGTAAGAAGTCCTACCCTTCCTTTGGCTTTTACATTCTTTCAGCCACCTCTTCCACAATGGATCCTGAGCCTTGGAAGATGAGATATAGATATTTCAGTGCTGAGAACTCCTCTGTCACCTCTTCTCAGCACCATGGTGCCTTGTGAGTCCTCCCAAGGTCACTGTCATCTGAAAAGAGAATCTTTTCTAACCAAAAGTGAGAGTAGTATTAATATGTGGGTATGAACATTAAGAGAAGTGCTTACCAGGTAGTTTGGTGAGCATAGTGTATACAATATATACATTTAGCTAGGAACCAGCAGACATTACACCCCTAGGACTCATGACTACCCTTGTTGTAGGTTTTTAGTATCAGGGATGTATTCCCTCCCATGGAGCAGGCCTCCAGTCCAATTAGAGAGCAGTTGGTTTCTCCCACAACAGAGATGCCACTATTGCACCTGTTGGCTCATTGGGTCTGGCTGGCCAAATTTAAGGCTTGCAGTATCCACTGTTGAGTATCTCACTCGTGATTTCTCTCTTTCCCATTGAACTGAATGCAGCATAGCTTTTTCCAGCTTTCTGTCTGCTGGTCTACATGGTGGAGGTTTTCAGCTCAGCTCCATCAGGATTTCTCAGTGATCTTGCAGCCCAAGTATGTGGAGTCTTGGGCAATAGGGTCTTACCATCTATTCCTGGTGGGAAAACAAAAGCCTTGGCAATGGCCTATAATGTATTGGGGGCATCAGTGACCTTCCTGGCCAACAACTCATTGGAAGGTATCCCATCCCTGGCACTGAAAATTTTCTAGTAACAATCTATGGCTTCTGGGTGTTCTTATTGTTTAGTTTTTTGAGTTATTTGTATATTTTGGATATTAATCCTCTGTCAGATGTATAGCTGGCAAAGATTTTCTCCTATTCTGAAGGTTGCCTCTTTATTCACAGTGTCCTTTGCTGTAAAAAAGCTTTGTAATTTCATGAGGTCCCAGCAGTTGATCCATGGTTTTATTTCCTGAGCAAATGGGGTTGTATTCAGAAAGTCTTTGCCAAGACCAAACTACAGTTGAATCCACAGAGGAATGGGGAGATGAGCAAGAGTGCTGCTTCCATACTGTTCCTGATAATCAGGGCCAGGGTGAAGGAGACAGATCATGAGGATACTCAATACTTACCAAAGCAGAGATCCAGAGGCTCCTAAAAGCTCATCACTGAAGTAGACTTAAAACTCACCCACCATGGCTCAAGGAATTTTGTGGAAGAGGGGGTTGAAAGCTTGTAAGAGTCACAGGTTGAGACATCATGCCCAGAGGCATTCCCCCCCAAATAACTGACTACTGCTCCCACAACATAAACCACAACCCCATGGGGAATACCTGTAACCCCACTGAGGAGGGTCCCCAGTGGAATGGAAGCAGGGGCGAGGGAAAAGAGGGTACCAACACATGATGGATTCATATGAAACATCTTGTTAATAATAATAATAATAAACATTTTAAAAAAAGGTTGGAGAGATGACTTAACAGTTAAGGCACCTGCCTGCAAAGCAAAAGGACCCAAGTTCCATTCTCCAGGACCCACCTAAGCCAGATGTACAAGGTGGTGCATGTGTCGAGTTCATTTGCAGTGGCTGGAGTCCCTGTTGGGCCCACTCATTCTCTCTGTCAGCCTTTCTCTCTTCAATAATAAATAAATGAAAATAAAATATAAAAAAATAAAAACCAGACTTGTAGTCTGGCAGTGGCATAGCTGGCAACCAAGGTGCAGCGTGCAGTGCAATCAGCACATCAGCAGCTGCTGTGGAGGCACCCTGGTGGTCACAGCCCCTGTGCTGGTGCAGCCACCCTCCTCGCCTGCTCTGCTCTTCCTCCTTTGCTAGTACCACGGCTGATCAGCTGACCAAAGAACAGATTGATGTATTCAAGGAAGTTTTCTCCCTATTTGATAAAGATGGTGATGGCACCATCACAGCAAAGGAACTTGGGTGGTAAAATTCTTATGAAGGGTTATCTTTGTATTTACCATGGCATCTGGTTCTGTGTCTATCACATGTACATAATCAATATGTTCTTCTAGCATAGGTAATTTACTAAGATAGTACAAAAAAGAGATCAGTCACCCATATCTGTCTTACTATATGAAATTAGGCAATTTACTTAGCTTCTTTAAGCTACAATAAATACTTTCAAATGAAAAAAAAAAAAAAAAGAAAAAGAAAATCAGCTCTTGGACTAAGGAAGAACCCAAACATCTGACAATGGAATACCAAGTAACTATACATCCTGAGCAGCTTATCATGAATTGAGTCATCAAACCATAAGAGTAGGTTTGTACCACAGCATTACACTTTAGTATGAGAATTATATGTAGATAACTGAACATAAGCATGACTACAATTGTTCAGACTCTTAGTGTTGCATTTGGCTCCAGGTTGCTGGCAGAAAACACCCAAATAAAAGCAGCTTGTGGGAGGAAAGGGTTTATTTTGACTTACAGACTTGAAGGGATGCTCCATTATGGCAAGCAAAACAAGGCATGTGTTGTGGTCCCCCCTAGGGCCAGCCCAGGAGGGACGGCAGGGTCTCTGTCGGGTGGGGGGTGAGAGGCGCGGAGTCATGACACAGACTCCGGGAGTTGGGTGAAAGCAGCAGAGGGAGAACTGCTGCAAACTTGTTTATTGAGGAAGTGCAGGTGGGCTTGGCTGGCCAATCATTGTATGGGGTGGTCCCCTTTTTGTGACCAATGACAGCCTGTCTCCAGACAGATCATCTCGTAGCAGGTTTCTCGCGAGCATGGGACTGTAGTTGTTGTCACGCCAGGCCTGCGCAGAACGCCATGTTCACAGAAGCCACTTCCTGGTTTCTCTGCCATGCGGTCTGGCTAGGGCCAGGCCTGCATTGTGCCATACAGGCATGAGCAGAGGGTGGACATCACCTCCAGGCCAATATCAACTGGACAACAGCAGCAGGAGAGTATGCCAAATACTAGGAAGGGGAAGCTGGCTATAACACTCATAAGCCCTTCCCCAATAACACACTACTTCTAGGAGGCTTCAATTCCCAAATTGCCACTAGCTAGGGACCTAGCATTCAGAACACATAAGTTTATGGAGGATACCTGAATGAAACCATCACACTCAGGGAATCTTATACTACTTGCCCACCTCTATCAACCCACAATTGTAATCTAATGGAATATTCCCTATGACTAGAGAATAGAAAACACAGAAATATTTTGGTCTAGTTTATAGATAGATGTGCTTGACATTGTGGAACCTCAGTCAAGAAAACAAATGTTCCACAATTTCAGGTAATGATAAAACTAAAAGTCAGTGGCTAAAGGAATTTTTCCCTATGGCCAGAAATTTAGATGACATATCTCATTCTCTCAGAATGCAAAAAGAGATATTCCAGTATAAGAGCAATGACAAATGGGTTAGTTGGCTTCTCAGGAAAAGAATAAATATGGAAAATTGAAAAGGCTATTTGGCGAAATATATGTGTAGACTGATCACAAGGTGGACAGAGTGCCAAGACAAAGTGCTACTTAAATGATGAACAGATGGCATCTATTTTAGAAGTTATTAATTAGTATGTCAGGTTATGCTTCTGGCAATGGTAGATTAGCTTGTTTCAGGGTAAATAGGCCTACAAAGGACTACTTTACAAGTTGGACAAAAATCTGTTTTAAATATTGGAAAGAGAACAATGCCATTTTATGTAATCAAAACCTTGAAAACAATCTCATAGAGGTCCACACTATGCTTGACATAACATTTTTACTTTGACACATTTGTTTATGGAAACATTAGAGACATTAGTTTGAGAACTGAGCAGAATTTCCACCAGACTCAAGACATTGAGACATAAATTGAAATTCACTGGGATTTTGTGAGCTGAAATAAAAGTTCCAAAGGAATAGGGGTCCTAGTGTACATTCTGAATTTCTGCTGTGACCAGGTAAGGCTATGTTTTTGTTACAAAAGTAAATGGGGATTGCATATATGTACTCACGATCTAAAATCTAGCTTCAAATAAAATCAGTTCCAGATTAAGTTAAGATTTGCTTCTGTCCTAAATTTATTCTTAATATCTGTAGTGTAAGGAACTAAACTCTTCCAGCATGAATGAGCTACTTCTGAAGCATGGTACCTCCATCCCCAGGCCTCCCACGCTGCCAAGCATGGTTTTTTCTTTTGTAAATCTCTGTTATTGTGGGTGGTTATATAGCAGAGATTCCTCAGTTGGTTGGATCACTTTGCATGGCTTATCTTCCTGGGATTGAGAAGTTTCACTCACACTCACTCAGCTCAGGAATGCTTCTTTGTGCAGATGAGCCTGCATTCATATATACATATTTGAGACATATAAAAAGAGGGAGAGAAAGAGCAGGGGCATGCCAGGGCCTCATGCCACTATAAACAAACTTCAGATGCATGGCTTTAGAACCTGGGCTATCAGGATTTAAAAGCAAGCATATTTCACTGCTGAGCCATCTCTCCAGCCCTGAGTATGCATTCCTTAATAATGACACCTTTGAAGAAGTAAACACACATACATATAAATAAATTGATTCTCCACAAAGGTGTTAAAATACACACTAGAGAAAAGACATACTCCTTAACAAATGGTACTAGGGAAAGTCAACATCTGCAAATAGAAGATTGAAACTAGACAAAAAAATTTTGACTATGAGTTATAATAGTTCCTGCCTAGCCTACAAAGCCCATGGACCTCCAATCCTTTTGAGTCTGCATGCAAATTCTAGTAGACAATTTATTTGCCCAAGACTATATGTATGAAAAGTGACAACCAGGCATGGTGGTGCACGTCTTTAATCCTAGCACTTGGGAGGCAGAGGTAGGAGGATCGCCATGAGTTTGAGGCCACCCCACCATGAGATGACATAGTGAATTCCAGGTCAGCCTGGGCTAAAGTGAGACCCTACTTTGGAAAAAACTTTAAAAAATGTGGATAAACTTGGAGAGTAATTTGTGGCTCCTGACTTGTTCATTATCTACACTTTTGTTGAGTATTTAATACTTGTCTGATATTTGTGATAGATGCAAGTATGAAATGAATGGACTCTGCTTTAGGATGCAAAGTGTCCAACGCAGTCTTTCTCGGGATTTTTAATCACAATTCATATTTAGAAATAAAATTTTCACCATCACTCATGGTGCACACACATGCATACATAGCCAACTAAAGCACATATCTCACAAAATAATATTCACCCTAAAAAAATTAATATTCACCCTAACTACTTGCAATGCAATTTGGTATTTCCTAATTGGTTTGGTTGACTCTATTATATCGTGTGTGTGTTTTCAAGTGTCTGGAGGCCCAATTCCTTAGGTATAGCCCACCTTTATTTGAGACAGGGACTCTCAATGGTATGGAACTCAACATGTGAGTTAGACTGGCTATGCAGTGATCCCTCATGATCTGCCTGTCTCCATCTCCATGGTGCTGGGATTACAAATACATGCCACCACTTCAGATTTTTACTTGGAATCTGAGGATCAAATTCAAGCCCACATGTTTGCAATGCAAGCACTTTACTGAATGAGCTATCTCCTCAGCCCCTATACTCTGTTTAAGTAAAGTATTTTAAATATATATTTCATTTATTTATTTGAGAGAGAAAGAGAGAGAGGGAGAAAGAAGCAGATAGAAAGAGAGAGTGAGAGATGGGGAAAGCATGGGCATGTCAGGGCCTCTAGCTCTGCAAATGAACTCCTGGGGAATCAAACCTGGGGTCTTTGGCTTTGTAGACAAGCACCTTAACTGCTAAGCCATCTCTCCATCCCTCTATTTAATTAAAAGCTTTTCAGATCTCAACCCATTGAACTGATATCAGGATCTATTTTATATGGGAAAGGTCAATTGCATTTTGACCAAAAGTTACCTATGTAATAATCAGTAATGTATTCATTGTATAGGACATATATTTATATCTTCAAGCACATATTTTGCATAAATGTGGGAGTGAGAAAACTAAAGACTTTACCCTATGCAAGTTTTTCTGAAACTTAAGTATGGATAGTGATTCCTGTAAGATCTTGTTAAAATGAAGCTTCTGACTCAGTAGATCTGAGATAGAACTTGAGATTCTTATTCTATTTCTGATTGCTCTCAGGTGTTGCTAATGCACTACCTGAACTTTCATGCTCACTGCTGAGGATTCATAATGGAAATGCATTGATGGGTCTGTTGAACTTCTAGGTGAGGCACTATAAGTTTCTCGAAAGGAAGCTAAATGTAGAAACTGCAGATAAAACATCTACTATCATGATTATATTTTTCTTGGTGTAGCCTGTAATATTTGAATTTGATGAAGATAATATTTATGTTTATAAAAACCTATATAAATGATAATTTTCTTTGAAAAGGAGTCTAAGAGATATTTGTGAGGGCCCCAGTAGCACTAGGACAATACCCATGGGTAACCGGTGATAGTATTTAAAAGGGAAAAGGCTTTATGCTCTTCTAGAAGTAAATAGAGTGGGTGGATATTTTTGACTTATGAGTGACTTGAGAGAAAAGGGTTATTACACCATGAAACTTCTATCAGTAGGGTATTGAGTTCAGGAGGAAACACACAATGGTCAGAGGACAACAATATGCAGGAGATATTGATATGTATCTCTCAGCTGTTTGGACTTGTTCCCAGGCACAGATGAAACCTATCTTATGCCTTTATGAAGTGTCTGATTCCATCTGCATTCCAGCTACTGCATGGGAATGATTTAGGATCTATTGCTCCCTTAATGCTTGATGAAGGGCTGGGCCACAGCACAGTTTACATATGTAGCACGTAATCTGATCCACATGGAACTACTATGAGGCAAGTATTACCCTCATTTCAGGATAATATGACTTACCCTTCTAGCAACGAATCTGTTATAAGTGGCAGATTAATTCCTCTATCTATTCAACCCAGAGGTAATGTGAATTGTACCTATTTTATGTTCTAACAGCAGGGATTTTACACATCATTACCGTTCTAAGCTCACTACATTGCCATTTCTTATTATCTAGGATTGTCAAATTTCAGTTTTTAAAACATTTTTTTGTGGTGAACATAGTCCATAGTCTTTAGGAAAACGTGGAGCTAAGTAAATATGAATAAAAGAAAACAAAACAAAAAAGCACACACATGGAGGAGCCACAGTATGGCAGACCCAGGAAGAGGGCTAGCTTCCAATTATCAGGTAGACGAATTTTTGATAGCTATGAGTCCTGTTCATGTTCATCATGTAGGAAAACACTTTAGTATCTTTCTCTGGGCACAGATGCATAATGTAATCACATTTACATTTTTACAAAATTGGACTGATACTATATCAGTGGTTCTGCAAACCGTTTTCTTTATTGTCTTCTACAATGTACCATGAACTTCTTTTCCATGCACATAGGTGAAAATCTTGTACTAAAAGACTGAGAGCACTGGAGTTGGGTCAAAAGGCTGCTGGTAAGGACAGTGACACCTAAAGCAGAGTATCAGCTGAAGGTTAAAGCACAGGGCCTGGCAAGTATCTACCAGGGAAAGCAGGGCCAGCAACATTCTCCTCGCCAGAGAAGTCAGCATGGAAGGCCAAAGGCTTAAAGGTATGGGATATCATGTAGGCCCCGAGGGCCCCTCCCTCCGCCCCTGACGCCTCGGACACCCCTTTGGCCCCTGGGGGCGAACGCATCCTGGGCCTCTCTCTGCATCCAGTGAAAACCTCCCATTTTCTGCTTTTTCCTGAGCTCCTCCTGAGCCCTTGACACATCTGCGCAATCTCTCACCACCTCCTCACTGCTCGAGTGCCTGTCCTGTAAGTCCTCCTGACAGTCCTTGGGGGAATCATCTGTCCCCCTGTCCGTTTTTCGTTTTGCTTTCCGGGGCACGTAATCTTCAGCAGGGCGCTTTTCGGCTGCCCTAGGCTCACTGGCTGGCTTGGCCTGGGATTCGGGCTTCCCCTCCCCTTGGGGCTTGCCCTCCCCTTCCGACTTCCCCTGCTTGTCTGGCTTCCCCTCATCTTTTGCTTGGCCCTGCTCATCTGGCTCTCCCTCATCCTCAGGCTTCCCCTGGCGCGCTGGCTTCCCTTCCTTAGCCGGCTTCTTGTCTTCCTCGTCTGACTTTCCTTCATCTTCAGGCTCCACCTCATCTTCTGGCTTTCCCTCCTTTTTCAGTTTTCCTTCATTTTCACTGTGGTGTTCTTCCATGTTGAGACTTCCCTCCTGATCCTGTCCTGGGAGTAAGGGTGGGGGGACACGAGACAACGAATAAACACGAGAGTCTGAATCCCACCCGCGGGGCGGGGCGGGGCGGGGCGGGGATGCAGGTTCATGCAGCCTTTGAACTTGGCGTTTGTTTGGCCAGGGGTCTCCTAAACTGCCCTGGCCCAGGTGTGCCTCCCACCTGCCCCTTCCCCACAGTCCCCCCTCGCAGGTGAGGGGACCATGCCCTAGCAGGCCTTGCCACCTTTTCCGTGCTCCTTGGGGTGGCAAGCCCTGATACCACATTGGGAGGGGTGTGATACCAGCGGGGGGCCCAAAGTTGTGCCAGGGTATCTGACACGCTACCGCCTTCCACTGACCTGCAGGGAGGGATTCGGGGCAGGTTGCGCCTCCTTTTCGGACCTCACAGCACGCTGGCGAGAGCAGGCAAACCTGCAGGCAGGGCAGAGGGGCAGGAGCTGCGCACTCAGTGGACGCGCAGGGACCGGGAACCTGTCCCGCATCGGGGCTCTTGTCACCCAACCTTTTCCTCTGCTGCCCCCCTCCCCCGCACCCCAGCCGCCATTTCTCTTCAGGCCTTGGACAACAAACCAGGATGCTTTCCAAACTACGTTTGAGTCCGCACTCCTCCCCCCTTCTCCAGTGCCAGCCCGCCCCACCCCCATCTATGCGTTTCACCGCGGCACTGCATCCCCCTCCAGTTGCCTTCTCTAAAATGGATGAAGGGGTGGAGGGATAGAGAAGGGAGCTGGGTTGCAGTGGGATCTTTCTTCATTCCATTCTCTCCCATCCCGCCTGCCCCCGCCTGCTCTGCGCCCCTTCCTCATCACTCTACCAGATCCTTCCCCTCCTCTCCCAAAGCTGCTGGTTCCAGATGCCATCCACCTCCACCCCTGCCCCAGCCTGCAGCGAGAGCCCGCCTTCGTGCACTGACCTGAGGAGACCCGAGGCAGAACTGTGCCTCCTCGGGCTTACAGTAACCAGGACAAATCAAGGAGCAGGTACTGCGCGGGTGCAAGGTCCAGGAAGCGACCACAAGGCTGGCAGGCGCGGGGGCTGGCGCCCACGTGGGTGCCAAGCCAGTCACGTGAGCCAAGCGTCACCCTAGCTAATCCCCCCTACACACTCTCCCTCCCACCCCTCATCTGGGAGGAACTGGGAAGCTACCGACTGTTACTGTTACGGGGACTGAGGAAAAAGGAGAGTGGCATCACCAAGACAAGGAGAGAAACGTCTCCTGACCCCAGATATTTTAACTGGCGCAGCTCAGCATCCTCTTAAAGAATCCCTCTTAGATGTAAATTCTCACCAGGTATGGCAGGTCAGTCAGAGAGGACACCTGGCTTTGGTAAGATCATTCATCTCCTAAATTCCCAATTTCAAAAATAGTTGTGCCTAACTAGAGAGCCTGGGGATAGTGCCTGCCAGGAAGCTGAGCTGCCACTAGATGGGAGATGTTCTCAGCGATTCTGTGTTCAGCTTCCTAGTACTTCAGTTCACATGATCCCCCCTGGAGGATCACATTTTCTTTCATTTCCCTCTAAACACCAGTGGATTCCAAATCTACATCTCCACTTTATTCCTTCCCTAATCTCAAGCCTACCTGGCCAACTGTGTCTTGTATATTACTGCCTGCGTGACCCTTGGGGACTTCAAAGTCTATGTACCCTGTTGCAGTCAGGTTCGCATTACTGGTGGAAATCACCCAACCAAGAGCAGCTTATGGGGAAAAAAGAGGTTTATTCTGGCTTACAGGTTCGAGGGGGAAGCTCCATGATGGCAGGGGTAAACGATGAGTTTACCCCCTGGCCAGCATAAGTTGGACAATAGCAACAGGAGTGTATGCCAAAACTGGCAAAGGGACACTGGCTATAATATCCATAAGCCCACCCCCAACAATACTCTGCCCCCAGGAGGCATTAGTTCCCTAATCTCCATCAGCTGGGAATCTAGCATTCAGAATACCTAAATTTATGAGGGACACCTGAATCAAACCACCACATTCTGTCCCTGGCCTCCATAAACTGATCACCATACATGATATAAAATGTAATGCATTCAGTCCATCTTTAAAAGTCCCCATAGTTTCTATCAATTCTAATGATGTTCAAACATTCCCATAGTCCAAGATCTTTTAACTGAGCCATAATACCAAAAAAATTCCCCCAAACCCATAATGGCACAGAATAAACACTCACACTGCAAAAGATGGCATTGGGTATAGCAAAGAAATATTCAACGGATACAAGATTTAAACAGGGCAAACACCAAACTCTGTAGTTCCAAGTCCAACAACTCTAGTCAGTAATGAGTCTCCAAGTCCAATAATTCTAACCAGCAACAAGTCTCTGGAGTTCCAATTCCACCCTCCAGCTAGGTTACTCACAGTCCTGGAAAACTTCATCTGGGGCCCAGCCGCTCTCCGTGGCAGCCATCTGGTAGTCCGGGCATCTCTACTGAGTCTCCACTGCAACCCAGGTTCATCCTCAGGGCTCCATTGGGTCTCCATGCAGGCATCCAGTAAAGCTGCTTCACACTGCCCATGGCCATTTCCAAAACACAAGACCTTGTTGCAAACTCAATGATCCTCTCATTCCTGCATTTCTTATACTTCATAATACTAGGTAGGGTGCCAATTTGTTAATCCAGGGGGAATCCAGGGCTTTGAACAACAGGACACTCCTTGAGCACTCAGGCCCCTTCAAAAGATTGCATTCTTCCTCCACTGCAGGTCAGCTGGCCAGATCTTGATGGTTGTAGCCTCTCATACAATTGTAGCTGAATGGGCAGCTACAAAAGATTTCTTCCTGCGCCATATCCCATATCTGCACACACCAGTCCGTTTCTATGCACTGGAGCCCTGCACAAATTCTCAGAACATGACTATAACAGCAAGCTTTCACACAAACTGTTTCTAGCCCAGTCCAGACAAAGCTCTTTCTCACCCTCATAAGCCAAACCTCACAGTCCATGGTTCTTACTGCATTCAGGTCTTTCAACTGTGACCAGAATAGTCCATGAAGCTGTACTTACAGCACTGCAAGTCATCTCTTAGGCCAAGATTTCAAATCCTTCCACATTCCTCTTGAAAATCAGCTCCAAAAGGCCAAAACCATACAGTCAGGTGTCTAGCAGCAACCCCACTCCTTGGTATCAACATTAGTGTTGCAGTCAGGTTTGCATTGCTGGTAGAAATCACCCAACCAAGAGCAGTTTGTGGGAACAAAGAGGTTTATTTTGGCTTACAGGCTTGAGGGGAGGGCTCTATGATGGCAGGGGAAAATGATGGCATGAGCAGAGGGTGGAAATCATCCCCTGGCCAACATAAGGTAAACAATAGCAACAGGAGAGTGTGCCAAACACTGGCATGGGGAAACTGGCTATAACACCCATAAGCTCTCCCCCAACAATACACTGCCTCCAGGAGGTGTTAATTCCCAAATCACCATTGGCTGGGGAAACTAGCATGCAGAATACCTAAGTTTATGGGGGACATCTGAATCAAACCAACACATCCCCCAAAACTATTTTCACCAAGTTTTTTACCATCTTCTTTGGCCTCTCTCCACACATACAACTTAATCTCCAACACTTGATCCATTTTCACTGAAGGAAAATGTCAGCTGATATAAAGTGCATTAAAACATCTTTAATGTAGACCTCACATGCAGTTTTATCATAATCTTTTGTTAACATGATTGACTCCTGCTTGCTCTTCTTTCCTACTCTTCCCTTTCACTATCCTTTATTCCTTGCTTCACATTTGTGAAACTGTTATCTTAGCCCAAAGAATTAGAAAATTTTGCAACAATGAAGCTGCTACAGTGTAGTGTTATATTTTGTGGTATTGGCAAAACAAATATTATGCACCTTGTTTTTGTTATTTCTTGATATTTTCCCAGTTTGAAACCCTCAATATTCTTAGATACACAAATTAGTGTCACTCACTGGGTTTGAGTAATATTCAGCCATGATTTAATTTTTCTCCATGTTGAATACTTATTATGTGTATGTTAGCATGCTGGGTGGAGTCTGAGAGGTCATTTTCCCACAGTCTTTTTATCTTCTACTCTAAAAACAGAATAAGCTCAACTGATCTAAATCTCCAAGTTCAGTGATTCTTTCTTCCATCCCCTCAATCCTGTTGTTTTCCTCTAATGGGTTTTTCATTTTAGTTGTTGTACTTCTTGGCTCCAGAAAATAGTCTGTGATTTCTTTTTTTAAATTTATTATTTATTTTTTTGGAGAGAGAGACAGAGAGAGATAGAGAGAGAGGGAGAGGGAGACAGAGATGGGCACGCCAACAGTCTCTCAGCTGCTGTGAACGAAATCCAGATGTGTGCGCCCCCTTGTGGGCAAGTGTGGCATTGCGCCCTTGCCTCACTTTGCATCTGGCTAAACGTGGGACCTGGAGATTGGAACCACTGGTGATTGGAACCAGCGTTCTTAGGCTTAGGAGGCAGGCGCCTTAACCCCTAAGCCATCTCTCCAGCCCTGATTTCTTTTTTTATTTCTGTCTCTCTCCTAATAGCCTATATTTTGTGAGATATTATGCACCTTTCCTTTTGTCCTTTACCCATGATTTCCTTTATCATATTTTATCATATTGGGTTAATACAAGAAATTTTTTTCATAATTTCTTTTCTTTTTTGAGTTTTACATTACATCTTTAGTTTTATTTTATTTGTATTTTGATTTTTTTACATATCACTGAACATTCTCTTTTATTAATTTTTTGTTTGTTTGTTTTTGCTTTTCGAGGTAGGGTCTCACTCTAGCCCAGGCTGACCTGGAATTCACTATGTAGTCTCAGGGTATCCTTGAACTCATGGCGATCCTCCTACCTCTGCTTCTTGAGTGCTGAGATTAAAGGTATGCACCACCATGTCTGGCTTCTTTTTCAAATTTTATTTATTTATTTATTTACTTGAGAAAGTGAGAGAGAAAAAGGCAGAGAGAGAGAGAGAGAGAGAGAGAGAGAGACAGAGGGAGAGAATGTGTGTGCTAGGGCCTCCAGCTACTGCAAACAAACTCCAGATGCATGCACCCCCTTGTGCATCGGGCTTATGTGGTTCCTGGAGAGTCAAATTAAGATCCTTTGGCTTTGTAGGCAAACCCCTTAGCTGCTAAGCCATCTCTCCAGCCCTCACTGAATATTCTTTATTGCCCGTTACGATATAATTTATTTTCTGGAAAGGATGGCCTCATCATACTTCTATTGGACTCTGCCTATGGCCTCTTCTTTGCTGATTCTCTGTTTGGCTTCAGTGTAGCCTGCCCTATGCATCTTGTTTGCTGTTCTGAATCCTGGCCTACCCAGTATCACGTAGAAGTCCAGGCTATCAATAATAATCATTGGGATGATATTTGATGCCCAGATTAATGTGATTCTGGGTCTCCAAACCAAAGTTTTTTGTGTCTTCACAGTTATTCTTTTATTAACTTGTGTTCTCACACATTCACATTTTTCTCCAAGATTTCTTCTGACTTGGCACTGTAGACAATGGTGGCAATCTTTTCATTTCTCCTGATAACAATGTACCTGACAGCATATCTACTTTTGGTAAACACAGAGATCTGTGAGCTCTACCACCTTGGATGCCTGGATCATTCTGTGTTCACTTTCCTTCACACAGATATTGATGCAGAGATTGTAGACATGGAGTTCCTGCATAGGGTCCAACTTTTGCCATGGTGGACTCTCTAGTCTCATTTAACTTCCAACATTATATTTTATGGCTTTTTGAAATACACATTCAAAATATTTTGTTACACATCACTTTAATGATTTTAAAACCCTTTTCAATACAAAGTGAATCAGCATAGACCCTTTAAAAATGTTTTCTTAAAAAATGAAAAATCCTGTTTTGGAAGAAAATGCCTAGCTATAAAGATACATGGGTACACGATCTATTCACTATATTTGAGAAGACTCTTGAACTTAAAATTTGGTTAACTAAAATATACAACTTCCTCCTGTAACAAGAAAACTAATCTCATAATTGGAAAAATAGAAATATTACTATAGTCATCTGAGTTAACTTGAAATACAAGGTGGGATTCATTTGAATTGCATGGAGGAACCTAGAA
Organism: Orientallactaga sibirica; assembly: GCA_036365145.1. Taxonomy (NCBI): domain Eukaryota; kingdom Metazoa; phylum Chordata; class Mammalia; order Rodentia; family Dipodidae; genus Orientallactaga; species Orientallactaga sibirica. The sequence goes on from JAEOAD010002235.1 coordinate 191,310, forward strand.
TCCAACTAGAGCCATGTGACAGAGCAACTGTTGCTCAAGGACTTATTCTTATCCAGAAGGACAGAAGGTGTATAGGAGTGTACTGAAGACCTACAGCAGTCACGAATTACTCAAAATTAAGTTACTCAAAATTAGGTTACTCAAAATTAACCACATACATTACGACTATAGATGCTCAATGCTTAGAAAAGGGATTAGAAGCTTAGAGCAAGTACTTTGGCATGAACGATACAAACATGTTTATAAGATTCTGAAAGTTAAAAAAAAAATTGCCATTCATACATGATACCTTGTGCACAATGTTCCAGGACAGTGGAACAACAAATTATCAACAAATAAACTCAAGCTGCTTAGTCTTCCACCATTTTCTTGAGTATTAAACCCAAGCCACCTTTGACCCCTTGCAGGCATATCCTTTCTTCTTTATTCTCAGTGTACATACTTGCTGCTTGGAGCACACCACTTTTGCTTGTTTTACTTCTTCCTCATCACAAGCTAAGTGTAGAGGAGTGTTACCCTCAGTATATTTGGTGTTTGTGTGTGTTGTGGAGTACAGAAGATATGAAACTTCTTCAAGTTACTTTGTCAATGCCTGGTGTATATTCATAGCCTCATAATTGTCCCTAGCATCTGAATTAGCCCCACTTTCTAGTGATATGACTGCAATTTCATGCTTGTTTTTTCATAGCTGTATAAAGGAGGGGAGTGCAGCCATTTTGAATGAAAGCATTCATTTCAACACCTTTTCCCAGAAGGGCTTTCAAAATCTCTTCCGAGCCAACAGAAGCAGCAATAGGAAAAGGACATGAGCCTATGTCACTTTACTCTTTCCTTGGCACTCCAATATCTTCCCTATGTCCAGCTGAACATACCTAGTACAATGAAGTTCTACTATTCTTGTCAGTCCTACTTGCCAGGGTTTTATTTTCCAGGATGCTCTGTCAACTCTTCCAGCCTCCCACTGTAGGCCAGGTGGTAGACTATTAGGTTAGACACACATCTTGCCATTTTGCTTTCCCAGGATTTCCATGGAAGTCAAACACCCTCTATTCTGATTTTTCAAAAATATTTTAAATATATTATTTATTTATTTTATTATTTATTTGAGAGAGAGAGAAAGAGGCAGAGTGAGAGAGAGAATGGGCATGCCAGGGCTTCCAGCCACTGCAAATGATCTCCAGATGCATGTGCCCCCCCTTGTGCATCTGGCTTATGTGGGTCCAGGAGAATCAAACCGGGATCCTTTGGCTTTACAGGCAAGCGCCTTAATCACTAAGCCATCTCTCTAGCCCTATTCCGATTTTTAAAATAGGTCTTAGCTGCGTGTGGTGGCACATGCCTTTAATCCCAGCACTCAGTAGGCAGAGGTAGGAGGATTGCCATAAGAGTTCAAGGCCACCCTGAGACTACATAGTTAATTCCAGGTCAGCCTGGACCAGAGTGAAACCCTACCTCGAAAAAAACAAAAATAAATAAATAAAATAAAATAGGTCTTTTATAAAATTTATTGTCTCCGCGATTAAACCAGTAGCAATGAAAGATTCCCCCCTTAAAATTCTAGGCTGTTTAGACATGTACACACATGTATTCTTCCACATGCTGGCTTTGCTGAAAACTTTTTTATTAAAATCTTTTGCATAGACGGAATACAAGTTTCTGGTATCAAATTCTCTAATGCTTCCTATTAATAAAATACAATTCAATAAAATTTATCAAATATTTTACTTAAATATGAGCAAATCATTTTCTATAAAGCAGCTATACAAACTGATACATATTCATTAGCTGTTCATAAAAATACAAGGTTTCAATGGTATTAGTTTTTATGTGTAAATCACAACCTTAACAAATGATCTAAGATTATGTTAGCAATGAGGGAAATCATGCAATAGGAAAGGCATGGCTATTAGAGGTTCTTTTTTCATTTTTAAAAATTATTATTATTATTAACAACATATTCCGTATGGATTCATTATGTGTTGGTACCCTCTTTTTCCTCATCCCTTCCCCCATTCTGTTGGGGATTCTCCTCCATGGGGTTGCAGGTATTCCCCATGTGGTTGTGGTTTGTGTGTTGTGGGAGAAACAGTCAGTTATTTTGGGGGGCAGGGATGCTTCTGGGCATTATGTCTCAACTCGTGGCTCTTATAATCTTTCCACCCCCTCTTCTGCAAAATTCCCTGAGACATGGTGGGTGAGTTTTTAAAAATTTATTTATTAGATATGGACATATTTTGTATGTAAACAGCACATGTTGGTACCATCTTTTCCCTCCTCCCTGTCCCCCCTTTTTAAAAATGTTAATCAGAATGATTTTATTTTATTTATTTATTTGACAGAGAAAGAGTGAGAGGAAGAGAGAGAGAATGGGAGTGCCAGGGCCTCCAGCCACTGCAAACGAACTCCAGACACGTGTGTCCCCCTTGTGCATCTGGCTAACGTGGGTCCTGGGGAATCAAGCCAGGGTCATTTGGCTTTGCAGGCAAATGCCTTAACTGTGAAGCCATCCCTCCAGCCCCCCTGCCCCTTTGTTGAAGAGGCCTTCCTCATTGGGGATGCAGGTCAACCCCATGGGGATTGTGGGTCATGTATTGTGGTGGGGGAGGCAATGACTCTGAAAAATGTCTCAACTTGTGGCTCTAACAATCTTTTCGTCCCCTCTTGAGCAAAATTCCCTAAGGCATGCTGGGAGCTTTTTTTTTTTTTTTTTTTTTGGTTTTGCAAGGTAGGGTCTCACTCTGGTCCAGGCTGACCTGGAATTAACTATGTAGTCTCAGGGTGGCCTCGAACTCTTGGCGATCCTCCTACCTCTGCCTCCCGAGTGCTGGGATTAAAGGCGTGCGCCACCACGCCCGGCTGCTGGGAGCATTTTAAGTCTACTTCAGTGATGGACACTTAGGATCCTCTGGATCTCTGGTTTGACAGGTGTTGAGTGTCCTCAGAGTCTATCACCATCACCCTTGTGCTGATATCAGATTCACTAAGAGAGCAGCACTCTTGCTCATTTCCCCAATTCTTCTGTGGTTTCATCTGGGGCCAAAGTGGAGTGCACTCAGGTCCAGCTCCCACCTAAAAAAGAGAAGCAGATTCTCCAATGGAGAATGAAGTCAGTACTAGTTAAATGGGATAACCATTAATTTAGAGAGAAATAAAAGGGTGTAGTCTGAGGATAGTGGGAGCTTGACAATGGAAAGCAGAATCATTATCTGGATATGATTCTGACCTGTTTCCCAGTCCAGATATGGTTTCCTTTCCACTAAGTGGATCTGTTAGCCAATCCAAAAGTATTTGGTTACCCACCATGCGCCATTATTGCACAGTGATGAGATCTTAGGAGCCTCTGGATCTGTGCTTTGAAGTGTTGAGTATCCTCAGGGTTTGTTTCTATTGCAATTCTGATAATGTTATCCTCCAAAATTCAAGTTCTTACTGAAATGTCTTTGTACTGTCTCTTTACATGGATTCTTCAAGTCTTCAATGGTTCACTTGGCAAAGACTTTGCCTTGAGTTTAATAAGCAGAAGATGACACTAAACTTTGTTCCTTCCTACCACTGTATTGAGTGATGGCTTATTTGGGTCTCTTGGCCTTCCCTAGCTATTTCCAGATCTGCTTCCAGCACACACAGATTCTGAGCTATCCTTGGTTCCCACTTTCTTTTTATCTCCATTTATTTACTTACTAAATTACTTATTTTTTATTTTATTTACTTGTTCCTTTTCTGAAACAGAGTCTCACACTATAGCCCAAGCTTTGGCTTACAACTTACTATGTAGCCTAGGCTGGCTTTGATTTTCCAGCATCCCTTTTGAATTTTTGAGACAGGATCATACTAGAATGGTCTGGAATACTTAGTCTTCCTACTTGCTTCCATCTTCTGAGTGCTAATATTACAGATAAACTCATCTCTTCATAAATATTATCTAATAATTGATTTCCATGATTTTCTACATGCAGGTAGTATTCTACATGCAGTATTAAATCTCCCTGTAACTGACTTATTTTACTTAATATCCTGTAGGAAAATCCATTTTGACTCAAGTCATATAATTTTCTCATTATTATTGATCAACTGTATTCTAATTTGCATATTTGTACATAAAATATTTTCTTTATCTATCCACTTATGGATTCCCCAGTTGTTGCTCTAGCTTGATATTTATGAAAAATGCTGCAATAAACAGAGTGGTACAGATAGTGCTTCCATGTATTTTTAATTATGAAGCATATGGTAATTAACATTTTAATTTTTTGAAGAATCTCTGTTGTAGTTACCTTCTTGTTGATGGGACAAGAGACCCAACCAGAGGCAGCTTATGAGAGGAAACTTCATTTCAGATTACAGTTTCTATGGGAAGTTTTATCATGGCCTAGCCTAAGCAAGGTAGAAGGGGCAGGAAGTAGTCTGAGTGAGCTACCTCAAGAAATGTGGCTTAGGCTATAATATCCCAAGGCCTGTTCCAAATGACATGCCTCCTCCAGCAAGGCACCATCTTTCAAGTTTCCACCAGCAGGGGATTGACTATGAGGCTTAATCACAAACACATGAGGGTTTGAGGGACATTTCACATTCAAACAGTCATATCCCATCCCCTGACCCTCACAGACTCAACCATCTCATGATGAAAAACATGTTCAGGCCAAATTTAAAAGTCTGCACCATCTTTACTAACCCCAACACTAATCAAAATTCCAAAATCCAAAAGCTCATCGGAGACTCAAAACAGTCTCTTAACAGTGAAACTATAAAATCTAAACACAAATTAATTAGTTCTAACACATAATGGCAGAGTAAACATTACTATTTCAAAAAGGAGGAATTGGGGATAGCAAGGAAAGATTAGACCAATGCAAGATTGAAAATAAGCAAATCAAACATCAAATCATTCAGCTGTATGTCTGGAAACTGTGGCTGGCAGTGAAATCTGTTGTGTCTAAACACCTACCCTCCAGTATTGCAAGCTTGCTTTATGGGAAGCTCCACCTGAGCCACAGTGAGTAGCTTTCCATTTGTGGCCATCCCTTAATTTGGTATCTCCAAAATCCTGGATCTCTACTGCAACCCACTGTTCATCTTCATGGCGCCATGTCATGCTTCCACATGTTCTCCATGCAGGGACTATGACCCTGTACCACACTGCCTAGGAACCATTTCCAGAAATCCATATTTGGAATCCAATACCTTCTCTTTCCTGCATTTGCCATACTTTCAAAGTCAGTATCAAGTGAGCTACCAAATTTGTTAATCCAATAGGTTATAAAGTTAAATTTAGGGAACAGTGAATTCCTTCAGCATTCTTCCTTTAGAACCCTTTCCTTTCAAGAGAACAAGCTATCCTCCTATTGTCCCAATTCAGAACAGATGGCCCAATCTGAATGGTGGTCATCTCTCAAACAATTACAGCTCAACTAGGCTGCTGTCTCTGGCTCAAAACTTTCATTTCTTTCTATGCCAAACTTTATATATTTCATATTATTCTGTTCACATCAGTCCATTGTTTCTAAGTTCAACTGCGTTCAAGGGGCAGAATGCAGCATCTATCCCAGTTTGTTCAAAGTCTGTTTTATAAGCCTTCTAAAATCTCATAGGGTGAGCCTTTATACTACACAGTTCTCTCTGTATTTAGGCCTTTCAAATGTTCACAAGAATAGGCCCTCATGCTCTGCTTATAGTACTGCAAAGCTTGTCTAGTCCTAAGTTTTAAATAATTCCATATACCTTGTGCAAACTAGATCCAAAAGATGAAGAAGAAGGAGGAGGAGGAGGAGAGGAAGGAGGAGGAGAAAAGAAGAAGAGAAAATAGCTGCCAGGCTTATTTTAGAAATGAACCTATTTCTGGTACCAATATTCTGTTTCAGTTACCTTCTGATTTCTGTAACAAAACACCTGACAAGAAGCAGCTTATGGGAGGAAAGAGTTTATCTCAGTTTACTGTTTTGAGGAGAAAGTTTATCATAACAGGGAAAGCATAGCATGAGCAAGACATCAGGAGAAGTAAATAGTCTCAGCTAGCTCCAGCAAGGGGTTTTGGGATATAATACTCAAAGGCCTGCCCCAAGTGACAAAGCTTCTTCAGTAAAGGTCCACATCCAAAGTTGCCACCAGCTGAGAACTTAGTCTGAGGCTTAGCTATAAACACGCAAGGCTATGAGGGACACTTTACATTCTAATTGCTAGAATCTCTAGACCATTTTTTATAATAATTGTACCAATTTATACTCACCCTAAAAATGTAAAAGATGGCTTTTATCTATATATTCATTGAATATACTTTGTCTTTATAATAGAAAGTGTGATTTGATATCTTATAGTATATTAATTTACATTTCCCTCATGATTGACACTGCTTTTTTTAGTATACATGTATTCGCTTTGTGTGACTTCTTTTGGGAACTATTTTGTTCCTTTTCTCACTTAAAATGACTATTTTTTGCAGTTGAATGATTAGAGTTCTTTATATAATTTTTATATCACACCTTTAATACATATATTGTGTTTGAATATTTTTATTTCATTCTGTAGATTGTTTCTTTATGTTGTTGATTATTTCTTTTGCTTTATAGGAAATATTAGTAATGTGTTTTTACTTTTGTTGACTAAAATTTTGGGGTCAAATTAAAAAATATTTTCCAGACAAATGTTAATGCATTCTGCTTTACATTTTCTTCTAGTTGTTTTATAGTGTCAGATCTTATCCATAAAATAGTTAATGAATTTTTATTTGAATTTTGTATATGATGTCAGAAATGGTTTTAATTTGATGGCTCTGTATGTGTTAATCCAATTTTCTTTTTAAAAAATATTTTAGGGCTGGAAAGATGGCTTAGTGGTTAAGGCATATGCCTGCGAAGCCTAATGACCTGGGTTTGATTCTCCTGGTCCCATGTAAGCCAGATGCACATGGTAGTACTATGCATCTGGAGTTTGTTTGTAGTGGCTAGAGGCCCTGGTGTGCCAATTCTCACTCTCTCTCCCTCTTTCTGTGTCTAATAAATAAATAATAAATAATAATAAAATCTTTAAAAATATTTTATTTTATTTATATCTTTATTTATTTGAGAGAGAGAGAGAAAGAGAGAGAGAATGGGTGTGCCAGGGCCTTTAGCCACTGCAAACGAACACTCCAGATGCATGCGCCACTATGTGCATCTGGTATACATGGGTTCTGGGGAATCGAACCTGGGTCCTTAGGTTTCACAGGCATAGGCCTTAACCACTAAGCCATCTCTCCAGCCCCATTAATCCAGTTTTTTGAGCATTCTTTATTCAGAAAACTGTTCTTTTCTTTTTGTATGTTTTTGGCAATTTGTCAAAAATTAAATGACCATAAACGTGTTGATTTATTTTTTGGATTTCTATTTTGTTTTACTGGTATATGTGTCTGCTTTAAACCCAGAACCATAATATTTTAATTTAATAGTTTTGCTGTAGTCTTTCAACTCAGGTAATATGATTCTGGTTTTGTTTTTCTTGTTCAAGACTGCTTTATATATTTGGAGTCCTAATATATTTCCATATGAATTTTGGGATTTGTATTTATATTTCTGTGAAAATGTCAATGATATTTTAGTAGGGATTGCATTGAATCTGTAGTTGAATTTAAAGTTACATTAATATATTTTAAATATTTATTTTCAACTCTAGAACATAGGGCATATGTATTTCATCTTTATTTATTCCAAAATATTTGATTCTTTTTATAGTTATTGCTAGTGTGATTATTTTCTTGATTACTTTTTCAGATAGTATATATTATGTACACAAGTAATAACATAGGAAAAACTATATTGTGGGAGCATACGACCCTCTAGTTATTATTTACTTATAGATAGTACAATTTGAGTGGCTTTTTATACACAGCACTTTCTTCATAAAAGCTCAGAAAAATAGGTGAGAGTTCATGGCACCAGGTTTTATCATATTAGTAAAAAGCAAAAATTAAAAAGTTTGGATAAAAAATGTTGTTTGACTCCGACTTTTCCAAGCTCCAAGCAAATTAACATGCTGAAATAAAATTATCTTTTATGTCCAAGATCCATTCTTTAAACCTCCTACCAGGATTGATAAAGCAGAAATATCAGGCAGAACATTATCACTCCTATCCTCAGGGAAATATTATTTGATTGAACTCTAGTAGTCTTGTAACCAAAGAACTACCTCCCCCACACCTCCTCCAACTTTTGGCAATGTACTCCAAAAAAAAAAAAAAAGACTGTATCTGCTTGGAAGTTACACAGAGAAGAAGTAAGTACAAGACTTTACTTTACATCTTAGTGCTAGATTGATTAACCTCTGCTCCAGAAAAATCCAAAAAAACATGTTTCTACTCCAGTGCCCCAAAACAGAGCCTCGAGATTCATAAGACCACCATATGGAGACCTGTGGCTCAGTAGGATTGAGTATATTCTGACAAACATCACTTCTCATTGGATGATGCCTTCACAAGACACAAGTACGCAATAGCACCAGCTAGGCAATATCAAAAGGAGTCTTGCTCCTGCCTCTGAAATATGATGATCTTGACAGGCTGCATGCTCCTGGTTAGACCCAGTGTTAAAGTGTTTATGGTCACAGTGTAGCCTACCATAAGGCACCCAAAATCCAAGGCAACACAATGTAGTAAGAGTCACTGTCTACCTGGAGTAAAAAAGGGAAATAGGTCCCAGATCATTGCTTAGAAGCATAAGGATATTTCCTCCTTATGGAAGGATGAAGTTCAGTTCAAGACAGAATACTATGAAGTTGATCATAGTTCACTAAATTTGGATGAGGTACCAGGGCTCACCACATAACCAGATAGATGATTGCAATGATGGACTACTCTTTTTTAGGATCTCCTCCAGTTTTTCCTGAACAATATACCAACTTGGGTCATTATGCACAGAGACATTGCCTCTTCCCCATAACTGTTGGCTACCCCCATAATGCATGGCCCACATTCCCCAATGAGGAGGGTCCCTTCAGAGGGAAGAGGATAGGGAGGAGGCTATTGAAGGCACCAACATGAATGTAAAATTAAAATAAATTTTAAAAAAAGAAAAGAAAGAAACTACATATGGTAGGTATAAAGGCACTATATTTTCTAAAGAATCAGAGACTTTAGATCCTACCCTAGTTTTCTTTTAATGGGGAGTATTCAGAATAAAAGGTGTTTGATAAGAGCATGTTTATGATATATAAGATAAAATTCTGATTTGAGTTATTAAAGATAACTTATCAGGTTAATAAAGCATGATCCTCAACATATTGCTTGTATTAAAAATTTACTGGATTTCTACCAAATCATCAATATTTGTTAGAGAAGTTTCAAATAGAAATAAGACTGACTACATACTCAGCTCTAGTTTGTCTGACTATATTTAAAAATTGAATGTTAACCAATTCAAGCTTTGATTGTCAATAATATAAAAGAATTAATACAAATATCAATATAATATAAATATTAAAAGAGAATGTTTATGCCCTCCTGCATATATTGTATGAATTCATACCACAGTACTCAAATTTAATGTTTAATGTGAAATAAATAAATAACCAATTTTTTGTTAAAAAGTATAATACTTCATATTCAATCAGAGAAACTTAATAAATAAATTAAGCAATTAAAAAGTTGAAGAGATAATCTTTGAGCTATAAAACATACTAAACAAAGTTAAAACATAAAAAGATACTAATAGCAGAATACACTAAGGAGAAGACAGGATAAGTAAGCTCGAAGATAGGCTATTTGAAAATACTCAGTTGAAGGGGTAAAAAGAAAGAAAGATAAATGAAGATAAATGAAGCAATAAATAATGAACATTATTGAAAGAGAAAATAATAGGGGTATGGGACTTCAATAGGGACTTGTGATGCTATAAGTGTAGAAAGTTTGTTGAAAGCAACAGCAGAAAACTTCTCAACCTAGAGCAAGACAAGCATTCATACAAAAGATGGCCAAAAGTGACTAAATAGATCCAATTCAATGAGGTATACCCCAAAATATATTACAATAAAGCTCTTCAAAGATTCAAGACAAACAGGATTCTCAAAGCACCAAGGGGAAAAAAAAACCAATATGTTGGCATTATATAACTTACCTAACAACATCCTTTTCATCAGAAATTTTACAGATGAATAGGGATTGGGATGATACACACTGATGAAGGAAGAATTCTGTCATCCAACAATACCACACATGACAAGGTAATACATGAGAAATAAAGAAGTAAGATTCTCAGACAACAAAATTTGATCCATTATCACCAGACATGTCCTAAAAGATAGCCTAAAGGGAGTTCCCCAAACTGAAAGGAAGTGATGCAATGGGACAAAGCAGCCAAGCAGAAGCCACTTATGGGAGAAAAGAGTTTAATTCACCTTACAGTATCAAGTGAAGCTTCATCATGGTGGAGAAATAATGACAGAACAGGATGCTAGTGTGTCACATCTTGTCATGGCAGCAGAAAGGAAGCAATATCAGAGTGAATTAGCTGTCAACATCTACTAGAACTGGACGAGTAAACGTCAAAGTCTGCCCTCAGTGACACATGTCCTTCAGCATGACTCCATCTCCTAAACGCTCCACCAGCTGGGGACTAAATATAAGGCTTAGTCATAAACACTAGAGGCTATGAAGGACATTTGACATTCAAACCACCACTTTCATTCAGCACATTGTCCCCATAGACTCATGGCCAACATATGGTGCAAAATGCATTCAGCCCAACATTAAAAGTCACCATAATTTTTATCAGTTCAAAGACTGTTTAAAAGTCTAGCAACAATAATCAGTACATCATAAAATTTGCACCAAGAAGTCAGCTATTGCTACCTTGAACCAGAGTATGTAGCTTGTCAGGTTTTTGGAGCTAGTTTTTGTTAGTAATATGGAAGGATTTGGAACTTTGGAATAGAGAAGCTTTGCAATTCTGAATGCAGAGCTTGATGGACCTTTGTGGAGAGAGACTGAAACATCTAAATTCAGAGATAAATGTGGACTTAGAAGGCTTTGGCTTATCACGTTTCAGAGGGTGAAAGAGGACTCACAACTTGGCTATGATCAGGTAAAGAAGTTGCCTGTGTTCTGCTTGTATCCTGAGTAATTGAGCAAAGTTGCATTTAAAAGTGGTGGACTGGTGTGTTTGGCAGAGTAAAGCACAAAGCAGAATGATATAAAAATGGTTTAAATGTAAATTTTCCCAGATAGCTTCATGTGTTTTTGATTAAGCTCATACTTAATTCTCAGTTGGTGGAGACTTTAGAATGTGGAGCCTTGCTGACAGAGGTGTGTTGCTGGCGAATCATCTTGTGGTGTTATAGCCCAGCCTCCCCTTGTTGTGTTCAGATTTCAACTTCTTCCATGCTGACAGTAAGTTGTGGCACCTGATTGTCTGTTCTTGCTATGTTTTCCTGGCCATGATGAAACTTTCCCTCCATACTGTAACTCAGAAATAGACCCTGTCTTTCCAGGGACAACCTGAGGACTACTTCTAGGCACCACCCAGCCTTTTCTTGTGATCTACACTCCATAGGCCATGGCCTTTCCTAAAAGACTGTGTTCTGCCTGGCAGACATAACAACAAGACAACAAGCTTCATCAACAACAAGAAGAGTGAACAAATAATCTTGGACTCCAGAAATTCAGTAAGACACCCCCGGGTGCTCAGTTAGGCCTACCAAACTGGTGGAAGAGTGAGTCATTGAGACTGCTCACTTAGGTCACCTCAAGGGGTGGTGGCCTTATGGAATCTGTGACAGTCATTGTGAATGCTCATTTAGGTCACCTCAAGGGGAGGTGGCTGTCTGAAGTCTGTATGAAAAGTGCACTTGGTATGAATGTGTGTGTATATGTATATATGAGGCTCAAAGCCTGAAGGCTGCAGAGTGATTTCTGTTCTGCACCATGCATGCCCAGGTAGTCTTTGCCTTTGTGTCTGTTCTGAAAAACCAACACTGTGAGAAATTTGTCAGGTGGGAGAGTTCTTTACCAAGCACAGTGTCCTCAATTGCATAAGTGAAAAAAAAAACCCACATACTTCAGAAAAAGATATTCAAGAGATTATGATACTAAGATGATACCAGGGAAGTTAAATATCCTCTGTGAATTAGGATGGCCAGATTTTAATGTTGATTGGCACCTGGAGAGAATGCTGAATGTAACTAAGATTATATAGAGAGAAGATACAAGATTCTCCTACACTTAAAAAAAGTTATGAGGGTGGAGAGATTGCTCAGTGGTTAGGGTGCTTGCCTGCAAAGCCTAATGACCTGAGTTCGATTCCCCAGTACTCACATAATGCCAGATGCACAAAATGCGCATGCATCTGGAGTTCATTTGCAACTGCTGGAGGTCCTGGCGTGCCCATTTTGTCTGTCTCATTTCTCTCTATCTCACTCTGCTGGCAAATAAAAACAATCATAAAATAGTGAGGTAAGGAAGTTGCACTAGAGTCCTGAGAAAAATTCAAAATGCTCCCTGTAATATGGGGAAAAAAACAGCTCAGCTGGAGTAGACCAGAAGTTTCAAAGCCAGAGGACACTCACCCCCCCACACCTGCCTCCAACTGCACTATCCAGTAAAGAGGGAGGATGAGGGGCTGACTGGTTGGGCCTGGGAATGGCTAGGCCCAAGGCCACAGAAAGGGTGGGGAGGAGACAGTGCTGTTGGGGGCTACTGGGGAATTCTATAGCTCCACAGCATTACACTTGGGAAGGGGTTGAAAGATGGAAGGAGGTGTACCAAAGTTGAAGTCTCTCTGCAAGTTTATTCAGAGGCCTTTGAGCTTAATGTGGATGAAATGCTTATGCTAGAGCTGAGGGGGTTCTCATACTAAATTTCCTTCTGACTCTATGCTAATACCAAGAGTTCTAGCCTTTGTTCTTCCATGGCTTTTGGCTCTGAGAGAAATGTTGTATCTATTTCACAGTTTGTCTTGTCTCCCCTTGTTCTGTACAAAATGACAAAGGGGTCTGGGGTAGGCCACAGACCACAACACAGATCTCCCTAAGGACTATGATATCCTACTGTTCTCCCCCAAGACAGGGCGGGGGGTCAATCAGGAACAATTGAGCTCTAGGGTCAATCACAGGCAGATGCTAGAAACCTTGGGAGAATCCTCTGTACTGCTCTTACATGCTGTGGCTAGGGAGGCACTCCAGGGCAAGGACAAAAGTGGGGGATTACACATGAGCAGGCACCTGCAATGTGTCACTTGGTGCTGCCCTAACAGGGCTTAAGTTACACTTTGTCCAGGAGGTCTTGGAAACTGGAAGGGGAGCCTGAAACACAAGTCTCATTGTTGGACAGGGAGACCAAGGCACAGAACTCTCTGGGGTTTATGCTACCCCCAAGGGAATCTCTGATGGCTCTGCTTGCTTGGTTCCCTGCCTTGCAGAGCCAGGAGGGATGCATATGCTGGGAATCTCAGGGTTCTGCTCCCAGGATGATGAGTGAGTCCCAGTTGCTGTGGACAGATGGGAACTTCTTATAAAAATTTTGCTATAGGACTGGATAGATGGCTTAGTGGTTAAGGCACCTGCCTGTAAAAACTAAGAATGCCGGTTTGATTCTCCAGGTCCCACGTTTAGACATCATGCATTTTTTTGTATGTAAGTATAGAAGTTGTCAATAAAAAAAAAGAAAGTTAAAAAAAAGTGAAAGAGGTTCCAAAATTAACACATGATAGTCTCTATATGTATTCTAGGTAAACATTAGGAATCAAGTTATTTCAAAAATATATTTTTTTTTTTTTGGTTTTGCGAGGTAGGGTCTCACTCTGGCCCGGCTGACCTGGAATTAAGTATGTAATCTCAGGGTGGCCTCGAACTCTCGGTGATCCTCCTACCTCTGCCTCCCAAGTGCTGGGATTAAAGGCATGCACTACCACGCCCGGCTCTCAAAAAGATTCTTAATAATAAAAAAAAATCCTTAAAAGTCTTATGGTCAGGAGTATTCTGAGACATTGTCTTTCCCACAGAGAGACATGTGTGTGTGTGTATATATATATATATATATATATATATATATATATATATATATGTGATTTATTTATACAGTAAAAAAGATTTGTTTTTTTTAAATGAAAGCTTTTGCTGGTAGTCAGGAGATAAACTAGTTAAAAGGATAAACTAGAAAGGAAACTTTAAATGTGTGTTAAATGTTTGATTTAAAAACAGATTGTTACAAAGTTACCTAGATTGTAACATAAAATATATGAATAAAAGGTATGAGTAAATTTAAACAGAATGTTAAAAAATATAGATATGGTATACAAGAAGAAAATTCAAAGAATAACAACACTTTAAAATATATATATAAATCTAGCCGGGCGTGGTGGCGCACGCCTTTAATCCCAGTACTCGGGAGGCAGAGGTAGGAGGATCGCCGAGAGTTCGAGGCCACCCTGAGACTACATAGTTAATTCCACGTCAGCCTGGACCAGAGTGAAACCCTACCTCGAAAAACCAATATATACATATATATATATATATATATATATATATATATATATATATATATATCTGAAAAATTTCTAGTAACAATCAATTGCTTCTGAGACTCCACATACTTGGGCTACAAGGTCATTGAGAAATCCTGCTGAAGCTGAGCTGAAAGCCTACTCCATGTGGGCCAGCTGTCAGAAAGCTGGAAAAAGCTATGCTGCATGCAGTTCAATGGGAGATAGAAAACACCAGCGAAGATATTCAACAGTAGACACTACAAGCTCTAAATTTGGCCAGCTAGGCCAAATGAGCCAACAGGTGCAATAGTGGCATGTCTGTTACAGAGGAAACCAACCACTCTCCAATTGGACTAGAGGCCCACTCCATAGGAGGGAATACATTCCTGATATTAAAAACCTACAACAGGGGTAAGTCATGAGCCCTAGGGGTGTAACATCTGCTGGTGTCTGGCTAAATGTATATACTATGCTTACCAACCTGCCCAGTAAGCACTTCTCTTAATGTCCATACCCACATATTAATGGTACTCTCACTTTTGGTTAGAGAAACTTCTCTTTTCAGATGGTGGTGACCTTGGGATGACTCAGAAGGCACCATGGTGCTGAGAAGAAGGGACAGAGGAGTGCTCAGCACTGAAACATCTCTAACACATCTTCCAAGGCTTATGGTCCATTGTGGAAGAGGTGGCAGAAAGAATGTAAGAGCCAAAGGAAGGGTAGGAATCCTTACAGCATGCTCCTCCAGACACAAAATAGAGTGGACATCCATGACCTCGCAGTGCCTGAAGCTACCTACACAAGACCATCATAATAGGAGGAAAAGAGGATAACATCAAAATTAAAAGAGAGACTGATTGAGAGGGAGGGGATATGATGGAGAGTGGAGTTTCAAAAGGGAAAGTGGGGGAAGGAGGGATGTACCATGCGACATTGTTAATAATATATATATATATATATATATATATATATATATATATATATATCTGTATTTTCTCTCTATTTTTTTTTGCCACCTGGCGGATACATCTCTGTCAGATAAGAGTTTTTACCAGACAAAACCATCTTAACAAAAATACAAAGGCTAAACATAACTTAATGCTAACTGCTAACACTCTGTCAAGTCTCAGGAACTCTTGCATATTCACCTATTGGCAAACAAGGCAAAAACCTGTTCTGGAGAACAGTATGTCTGTTGGCTAATACATGAGAGAATCAGAGCACCAAATATGTGAGTGTCTTAGAGCAAATGGCCAGTGATTGTTAAATGAAAGGTTGTGCTTACTTCTTTTACTAATTCAAAGGAGCTGGAGTCACTTAATGTATGTCACTTTCAAATGAGAGTCCAGTGACTTGTTTTAATGTGGAAAACCCACGCTGCTTTGTCTACAAAATGGTACCTTTATTTCTCTGAGCTTGAGTACTGACCTGTCAGGATCCATAGAGGAGCAGTGTCTGGGTATCATCTACAGATTTTTTTTTAATATCACTTTTCACTAAGATCTATGCAGGTCTGAGGACACATAATCAGAACCCACTGGTACCTGGAGCAGAGACAGCACTGCTCCTTTGGGTGGGACAGGAACTAGCCCTGCCTTCTCTTGCAGTGGGGGGTGGAACGAGCTATACCAGTGTCACCTGATCCAAGCCCAGCCAAGTGGAGTCCTATAGGGAGCATGCTCAATTTGAGGGGAAGAAGCCACCAAGCTTGTGACATGTGACACAGTGAGTTTATGTGGGTGCCAGAGAACTAAGCCTCTATAACCACCTGTCCATCTGCCCAGCCCTGCATACTCATTAGTTTTTCATAAGAAAGCCTTTGAAAATAGCAATGACTGAGCCCTACGGGGCTCCTCATCCTCTCCCATTTCTGGGTGTTTCCTTGAGAGGAGTATCCTCAGGGTCTGTCTCCTTCACCCTGGCACTGATTATCAGGTTCACCATGGAAGCAGCACTTTTTCTCATCTCCTCAGTTCCTCTGTGGTTTCAGCTGTGGCTTGGATGAAGTGTAAGGTCACTACATTCTGAAAAAGAAGAACAAATTCTCCAATGGAGAGTGAAGTCAGCATAGTGTGAATGGGATCTCCATTATTAATTTAGGGAGAATTTTATGTATGTAACCCCTATTTTAGTCAAAGACTAGTGAGAGCTGGGCAATGGGGAGCATAATCTTTGTCTCCATAGGATTCTGACCTGGTTCGCAATTCCAGATATGGGTTCCTTCACACTGAGAAAGTCTTTTAGCCAATCAGAAAGCTATTTGTTACCCACCAAGACTATAGTGTGCCACTATTGCACTGCTTTGTACATCCTGTCAGGGTTTTGCTTCTGTGTAGCTTAGATCTGTGGTTGCTCAGACTGGTGTTTGATCCTTTCCCCGTTAGCTCATGTAGCACTTTTCAGCACTGGATGGACTAACTGTCTGGGGACTGGCTCTTTTCTGTATTCCAGCCAGGTCTCTCCATGCTCTGTCAGCAGCATATGGTGTCTTCAGCAATAGGGTCTTACCTTTTGCTTCAGGCGGGTAATCAAGTACTTTGACAGAAAACTGTCTTGTTTGGGGGACCTGGTAGGTCTCTCTGATCAACAGATCACTGTGGGTAGCAACCAATTTTGGGTACTGGGAGTTATAGGCCAGAGACAAAAAAAAATTAAGCTTAGGCTTCACCCCACACTCTCCAGGCCCCTTCTTTTTAGGTGCTTCTGCCTTACTCCTGTTGAGGTTTATATCTTTTAGTCTATCTCCAAGGATAAAGGTTTCTATGGTGCCAGTTCGTTTTGGATTTAGTTTTGTGTTTGTTTTTCCCCACCTTCCCTTTCCCCTCCCTTCAAACCCTTCCTCTCTATTGTCTGGGCCTTGAGTTGCATGTCAGGTATATCAGTTACTCGAGCTGGTCCAGGTTTGGAACTGCAGATAAGTTAGACTATGTGGCGTTTGTCTTTCTGGAATTGTTTGAGTTCATGAGTATGATCTGTTCCAAGCCTGTCCATTTTTCTACAAATTTCACTGTATCATTTTTTTTCTTACTTCTGAGTAGAATTACATTGTGTAAATGTACCACAACTTCATTATCCATTCATCCTATGATGGGCATCTGGGTTGACTCCAGTTTTATCTATAATGAATTGAGCAGCTATAAACATGGTTGAGCAAATATCTCTGTAGTGAAGCATGGAGCTTTTAGGATAAATGCCCAGTAAGGGAATAACTGGGTCTGTTGGTAGTTCTATAGTCATCCCTTTCAGGAATCACCATACTGATTTTCATAGTGGTTGTACAAGTTTACATTTGCACCAATAGTGACTGAGGGTTCCTTTTTCTCCACATCCTCACCAGCATTTGTTGTTACATTTTTTTAAAGATTGTCATCCTTATTGGAATAACGTGGAATCTCATGGTTGTTTTAATTTGCATTTCCCTAATGGTTAGGGATGTTGAACATTTTCTTAAGTGTGTGTTAGCCATTTGTATTTCTTCCTCTGAGAACTCCCTATTCAGTTCTCTGCCCCATTTTTGGAGTGGGTTGTTTGATGTTTTTATTGTATAATTTTTTGAGTTCTTTCTAGATTTTAGATATTAGGCTTCTGTCAGTGGTATAGCTGGTGAAAAATTTTTCCCATTCAGTGGGTAATCTATTAGCTCAGATTATGGTGTATTTCTCTGTGCAAAAGCTTTTTTGTTTCATGAGATCCTATTGGTTGAATGATTTTTTGTAAATTTCCTGGGTTACTTGGGTTTTGTTCAGGAAGTCTTTCCCCACTCCTATATTGTGGAGAGTTTCTACTATTTTTTCTTGTAGTAGGAGGACTTTCAGGTCATATATTGAGGTCTTTAATTCATCTGGACTTGATTTCTGTGTATGATGAGATGAGTGGGTCTAGTTTCATTTTTCTACATATGGTCATCTAATTTGTCCAGCACCATTTGTTGAAGATGCTGTGTTTTCTCCAGTCTATGTTATTGGCACCTTTGTCAAAGATCAAGCAGCTGTAATTTCTTGATCTAAGGTCTGGGTCTTCAATTCTGTTCCATCGGTCTATATTTCTGTTTTTATGTCAGTATCATGCTGCTTCTGTTACTATGGCTTTGTAATATAGTTTTAGATCTGGTATGGTGATACCTCCAGAGGTGTTTCTTTTCCTGAGGATATGTTTGGATATCCAAGACCTGCTGCCCTTACATATGAATTTTGAGACAATTTTTCTATCTTTGTGAATAATGAATCTGGAATTTTTATTGGCATTGCATTAAATCTGTATATTACTTTTGGTAGAACTACCATTTTCACAGTATTAATTCTACCTATACAGGAGCATGGGAGGTATTTCCATCTTCTCAAGTCTTCCTAAATTTTGTTTTTGAGGTTTTTTTTAATGTTTTCATTATATAGGTCTTTTACATCCTGGGTTAGTGTTATTCCAAGGTATTTAATTTTTTGTTGCTATTACAAATGGGACAGCCTCGCTGATTTCTTTCTGTGTATATTTGTCCTTTGCATATATAAAGGCTACTGATTTTTTTTTGGTTTTGTTTTTGTTTATGCGAGGTAGCGTCTCACTCTGGTCCAGGCTGACCTGGAATTAACTATGTAGTCTCAGGGTGGCCTTGAACTCTCAGCGATTCTCCTACCTCTGCCTCCCGAGTGCTGGGATTAAAGGTGTGCGCCACCACACCTGGCTTAAGGCTACTGATATTTGTGTGCTGATTTTGTATCATGCCACTTTACTGAAGGAATCAATCACCTTTAGAAGTTTTGAGATGGAGACTTTTGGGTCACTTATGTGTAAGATCATGCCATCTGCAAATAGGGTTGACTCCTTCCTTTCAAATTTGTATCCCTTTTATCTCTTTCTCCATTCTTATGACTTGAGCTAGGACTTCTTATACTATGTTGAAGAGCAGTGGCGAGAGTGGACACCCCAGTCTTGTTCCCAATCTCAATGGTAACCCCTTGAGTCTTTCCCCATTAAGTATTAGTTGGGTTATAGGTGCTTTATATATAGATGCTTCATATACATAAATATATATGTATATGAAGCACTTATATATATATGTATATATGTTGCTATGTAGTTCCAGGTAGTTCTGAAAATTTGTGACCTTCTTGCCTTAGCATCCTGAGTGTTGGGATTACAGGTGTGTGTCTCCTTATCTACTGATACTTATCTTGTATTTTTTTATTTTGAAATGCTTTTAGACCTATAGGAATCTTCACATAAATTTCCCTAGTGTACACATCTTATGAAATTATAAAACTTACCAAAGTTAGGTGAATGTTGGTACAATATTAATGTTACTAACAGTTTTCCTTTAAACAATGATTCATTTTAATAATGTTAGCTTTATGTTCCAGGACTTCATGCAAAATGCCTCATTTCATTTGGTCATCACTTCTCAGTCTGATACAAGGTGATAGTTCTTTAGTCCTTATTGTACTTTCATCACAGATTTGTAGAATCTACATCGGGTATTTTGTCACATTTTTGTCAATTTCTGTTTATCTCCTTTTAAATGTTATTTTCATTAGCATATACAATATGAAAACCAGTATGATTTTCATAATGACATAATGCTGGTCATGACTCTGTGTTTATATTTTCCCTCATTGGTCCCCTTGCCTGTTCCTACATCCTTTTTCTCCACCCACACTGTCTCCTATTTACATTTATTACATGTGTGCCTATGTGTGCAAATTTAAGTAAAGATTCTTCTTATCCCAGAAATAATTATTTGTCTTCCTGAGACTGGCTTAGTTTACTTAACCTGATGATTTCTGGTTGCATGTATTTTCTCTCAAATGACAAAATCTTGTTTCATTGTATGGCTTGATATTACACTATCATGTAATGTACCATATTTACTTTATCTATTAATCTGTTGAGTGAGATCTATGCTGATTCCACTCCTTGGTTATTGTGGTTTATTGTCCAATAAGCATAGACATACAGGTATATCTGTGGTATATTCACTTAGATTATTTTGGTTTGTATGCTGGAATAATAAAGCAGTTTGTTTTTAGTTTCTTCATTACCCTCTTCAGGGATTTCCATAGTGGCTACAATAATTTAATTTCCACCAACATTTTATAATGGTTCATTTTTCCACTCCCCCAACTAGCAATTGCTGGCATTTCTTTCTTTTTATTTTATTTTCTTTTGCTTTTTAGAGGGAGGGTCTCACTGTATCCCAGGCTGACATGCAGTTCACTATGTAGTCTCAGAGTGGCCTCAAACTCACAGTACTTATCTCTGCCTCCAGAGTGCTGGGATTAATGAATGGTATGTGCCACCATGTCTGGCACATTTGTTTTCTTGATGGTAGTCATTCAGAATAGGAAGAGAAAGAATCTTCCTGTAATTTTGACTAGGATTTCCCTGTTGGTTATTAATATTGAATTTGTCTAAATATACTTATTGTCCATTTTTATTAACTTTTTTTGAGGTGCCCAGTGAATTTGTTATATGTTGATTATTTAATGCACTAATTTGGTGGTGATGACTTCCCCACATCCACTCAGGTGTAGCTCTCTGTTTTGGCATTAGCCCTGAGGATGTTGCTCCCTCAGTCTCAGGTGAGGGCTTGCTGACAAAGCATGGTGACCTCAAAACATCCTCCAACTGAGAAGTCTCCTCCCATCCTGGATGACAACCTCCCCATAGCCTCTTTGACTCAAAGGCAGTTGCATCAACAGAAAGCCTACCCCGACATAGGTACTGGCTCACAGAAGATACATTTCTGGAGTACAACTTGAAGGCAGCTTGGCTGCTCCTGGAGTTTTCAGCATGCTACATGACTTACAGGCAGATCCATTGGAGAATCTCCTCTCTTGGCAGGTTTTTGTTTGTCTTTATACAGCCATAGGGCGTGGACTGAACACTTTCCCAGACTTGTTGATTTCCTGAGTCTGTGGAACTTCCTTGTGACCCCACCCAGGAAGGAATGTTTCAGTTTCTAATTGACATACTCTTGTGGAGTGGTTGTGTCATCTTTAAGTTTCAGGTCTCCTGGACATGATTTCCTGAATAAAAGCCTCCTTACTATCTTCAGGACAAAATATTTCAATTCAGGGCAATATGCTACAGAACACTACATAAAGTATTCTAGAGATTCAATGTAATTCCATCAAAAATACAATGATGACCTAGGTGTGGTGGCACATGTCTTTATTCCCAGCACTACACACTATGGAGGCAGAGGTAGGAGGACTGCTGTGAGTTTGAGGCCAGCCTGAGACTACATAGTGAAATCCAAATCACTCTGGGCTAGAGTGAAATGCTACCTCAAAAAAACAAACAAAACAAAATGACAGTGATGGTCCTTGCTGAACTTGAAAAATATAACTGAGGATTTCATATGGAACCACAAAAGACCACAAAGAGTCAAAGTTCTCATGAGGAGAAAGAACACAGCTTGAGGTGTAACAATATCCAATCTCAAATTATACTACAGGGCAATAAAGACAGCATGATATTGGTATCAGAACAAACATATAGACCAATGGAACAGAATAAGGAACCAGAACTTAGTTGACATTGCTTTAGCCACATAATTTTTGACAAATGAGCCAAAACCTTTCAGTGGGAAAAAAATTTATTCAAGAAATGATGTTGGAACACCTGGGTCTTCACCTACAGAAGAATGAAATTAGATCCATATCTCTTCCCTATACACACATCAATACAAAGTGGATCAAAATTTTCAGTCTAAAGCTTTAAGCACAGAAAGTGCCAAAAAAAAAAAAAAAATAGGGACCATACTCCATGCTATAGGCACAGGCAACAACTTTCTGAACAGGATTCCAATAAAACAGGAAATAGCTCTAATATTCTACAAAGGGGACTGCCCAAAATTCCAAAAATCTCCACAGCAAAATAAGCCACCAACAAAGTGAACATACAGCTTATAGAATGGGAGAAAATCTTTGCCTCCTATACTTCATAAAGAGGTCTAATATCCAGAGTTTACAAATAACAGCAACAATTAAACACCAATAAAATTCTTATTTCATTAAATGGGCTAATGAAAAGAAACATTGATGACCAATAAGTACTTGAAATGTGTTCCAAATTTCCAGTAATTAGAGAAATGCAAATCAAAATAATTTAATTTTCATTATTCACAAGCAGAGAGGAAGGAAGAGAGGAAAAGAGAGAGAGAGGGAATGAGAATGACAATGAGAATAGACATGCCAGGGCCACCAACTCTGGGGTAAGGTCTACCTCCTTAAGTTAATTCTTTCTGGAAACATCATTACAGACTTGCCTAAAAGGCCTGTTTTGTGTCTGATTCCTAATCTAATCAAGTTGACACAGTATTGAGTGACTTAATAATACCTAGGATTCAATGCACACATGCCCAGTTTTTACTCTATCAAATGGGACACCTCTACTGGAAGGCAAGCAGCAACAAAGGTGTTGGTAACAAACTTATATCAATGAGGAAATAACATGTTTCATTAAAAGAATCCATTTAGTGGTGAATTAAGAAAACCAACAGAAGCTAGGGCACTATTTCCAGTGATTTAAAATTGATAGGGGGTATAGTTTCAGGAAGTAGGTCACAGAAGTCATGTGCCTGAGAGGGATACTGGGACCCCCCCATTCTACTCATCATACCTTTCTTCCTGGTCTTGATGGCATGAGAATGTCTTCCTCTGTTACAGACTGTACCATGCTCTGTCTTACCACAGGACCAAAGTAAGGGTAACAAGCAAGCACCTAAAAGATCCTAAAGTGTGACACAATATAATCTTTTGCTCATTATATGTGGACCATATCAGGTATTGTGTCCAATGACAGATAACAGTAACAGAGGAAGTGAGTGAAAACTTCTCTGAGGAGATAACAACTAAGCCATGAGCTGATTGTTGAAGGGTTATCCAACACTATGAATTATACTTTATATACAATGTTGAAGAATATTTCTTCAGTTTTACAGAAGGATCTTAGTCCAAAGCCACCTTCCTGAGAATCCAATCTCCAGTACCTTTCAGAAAGAAGTTAAGAACCTACTATTATAGCTATAATGCAACCCAAAATATACATGGAATCTTTTAAAGGCAACTACTATAACATCAATAACGATAGAATAGAAATACTGTACAGAAAACTATATATTTAGGGCTGGAGAGATGGCTTAGCAGTTAAGCGCTTGCCTGTGAAGCCTAAGGACCCCAGTTCAAGGCTCAATTCCCCAGTACCCACGTAAGCCAGATACACAAGGTGGTGCATGCGTCTGGAGTTCATTTGCAGTGGCTAGAGGCCCTGGTGTGCCCACTCTCTCTCTCACACACACACTCTGTCTCCCTTTCTCTGTCTCAAATAAATAAATAAATAAATAAAAATAAAAACTTTAAAAAAAGAAAACTACATATTTAAAAATGAATTTTGGGACCTGGAGAGATGGCTTAGCAGTTAAAGCACTTGCTTGTCATGTCTAAGGACCTAGGTTCGATTCCCCAGTATCCACATAAGCCAGATGCACAGGATGGCACATGTGTCTGCATTTTGTTTGCAGTAGCTAAAGGCCCAGGCATATCTGCCTCTTTGTCTCTTTCTCAAATAAAATAAAATATTAAAAATGAATTTGGAGGTTCTGGTTAGGTCTATAGAGTTCTTGTTTATGAGCATGAGGACCTGAGTTTGATTCCCATATTCCTTGCAAAAATGCTGGCACCAATTATAGTATGGTGGCTTTAATGGAAATGTACCCTATAGACTGTGTGTTTGAATATGTAATCCCCAGGTTGTGGTGCTGTTTGTGACCTTTGAATAGCTTTTAGGAGTTGGGAACTTGTTGGAGGAGGTGTCTGCTTCTGCCATGGTGGACAAGTCCCCTCAAAACTGTATGCTGAAATAAGCCCTAACATTCTATAAACTGCTTTTGGTTGAGCATTTTTGTCTAAGCACGAAGACTGTAACTGATGCATACAACTTGTACCAGTAGTGGGGTTCTTGGTGCAATAAACCTGACCATATCTATCTTTGCCTTCTGGAACCAGTTTGTGGTAGGAATGTGGATGGATTTGGAACTTTGACAAAGTGAAATTGTACAATTCTGTGAGATAAACTTAATGGGCCATTTTGGTGAGAGTTTTGCATTGATAGAGAGCAAATTTTAGAGGAGAAGTATATGAAACATACACTTTCACAAAGAAGTAAAGGGGGACAAGTTTTAGTTTCCAAGGCCATTGATTGCAACAACAGCTGGAAATGTTAATGAGATTACCACCATTGAGAATGACCTAACTGATCTTCATTGGGACAGTGGGAAAGAAGCCCTGAGGGTAAGACCCAATGCATTGAAGGATCAACGTTATGAGAATATTGATTATTTTAAAAAAGGATGAAGCTTGAAGGAAAAATGTTAAGGGAATTCTTGCTCCTTAAGATCAAGATTCATCACTACCTGGGCACAAAAATGGCAGTGTCATCCTTGCAATACTTTTTTTTTTTTTTTTTTTTAGAGAGAGAGAGAGAGAGAGAGACAGAGAGAGAGAGAGAGAGAGAGAGAGAGAGAGGGAGAGGAAGACAGATAGAGATGGGCGTGCCAGCAACCTCTCAGCTGCTGCAAACAAAATCCAGATGTGTGCGCCCCCCCCTTTGTGGTCAAGTGTGGCATTGCACCCTTGTGTCACTTTGCATCTGGCTAAACATGGGACCTGGAGATTGGAACTGCTGGAGATTGGAACCAGCATTCTTAGGCTTAGGAGGCAGGCGCCTTAACCACTAAGCCATCTCTCCAGCCCAAGTACTGGTTTTTGAAACATAAAAAAATTTAAGAAGTGGAGAGTCAAGAATTGACTATGGTTCCAGAAAGACACTGGTGCTGAGCTATATGGGTTATGGTTGAAGTTGCTGTAGAAAGGTCCAATGAGGCAATTCTGTAGAGATGATAAGATGAACCACAGGTTGCACTGGAGACTACAGGATATTGGAGTTGAAGGGAGATCTATTGGGAGAAGTTATAGCCTTGAAAATTTGTATGATTGTACACTGTGTTCTAAAATGTCTAGTATAATAGTCATATTTTCTGTCAGTCAGTTTTGCCCTTTTCACCACTTGTTGGTTGATAAGAGGGAAGTTATTACTGTTCTGATTTTGTGATTATTCTATGTATTATCCAAGTCTTAATTTTCCCTTTTCTTTCTTTTCTTATCAGCACCATACATGTATTTATATGCTTGAGCATATATGTATATATGTGAATATGTACATACACATACATACATACAAAACCAAATGCCAATATACACACATTTCAATTTATTTTTATTAATTTTGTTTATTTATTTGTGAGTGAGGGAGAGGCAGATATATAGAGAGAATGGGCATGTCAGGGCCTTCAGCTGCTGTAAATGAACTCCAGATGCATGTGGGGGCAGGGATGAGGGAAAATAGGGTAGCAAGACATCATGTTTCCATACAAAATATGTTGTTACTACTAATAATAGGAATAAAATAAATAAATCAATAACTTTTTAAGCTTTCTACTCCAGCATAGGAACTGATGGGAGATTGATTCAAGCCAGGCCAGAGAGTATTTTCTGCATATTTGGCAGAAAGATGGTATTATAATAAAAAAACTTGTCAGGCAATCATGGGGAGATATTACCATAAGTACACAAATACATTGGTAAATTCAAAGACATGGCCATTCTCCAGCATTTTAGGGAAGAAAGTGATAAATGTATACAGAGAAATGTATACAGGGAAAGATTTTATGCTATAGTATGAATATACATATTTATGATCTAATGCCAAAAGAGCATATTGTCAGGGCATTGTCTTCATGTGCTATCCCCAAGGCCTAGTGAATGAGTGTAGATATTGCCATTTTGAGATTAGTCTGTGGGTATTTGCAGGTGGCTGCTCTCTCTTTTGACTCTAAATCACGTTAGTGGTTACTAAATCTACAGTGGATAATTGGTTAAGTGCTAATTGGGTTATGGATTTGCACTTAATATTTCTCATCACCATTTTAAATAATACATTGTAAATAGTCTCAAAAAAAAAAAAATATGTATATGATTAGAAAAGTCACTTTCTCCAAGTCACTCTATTCAAGTACTTGAAGCTCATATTGTTGACAGTTATTGCAATATATGAAAAATAATTTGTTCTAGATTCATAGGTAATCTTTCCCTCATACAATACTCATTCTCCTAAAATGCCTCTGAGTTTTCTCTCTACAGAGCCCTGCCAACAACTTTGGATATTTTGAATCTGGTTTTCTGTGAACTTTCTTATGAAGACTTCTCATATCTGTTCCAGTGTCCTCCAGTTAAACACATAAAGTGTTTGAATCTCACTAACAACTCATTGTATTGGAGTAATTCTGAGAATGTTCAGATTCTTCTGGGTTATCTCTCAGGTACCATACAGGAACTGTAGGGGATGGCATGCTCCAAAATCCCTGAGTCGAGACCCTGTGCATCGCTTGACACAGATCTGACCCCGTGGTCTCCTCGGCTCATTTAGCTTGGCAAGGACATCTACTTCTTTCATCTGTACAGCTCATGCTTGTTGCCATGATCTTTCTGATTTCTCTCCTTATCTTGGCTTGTTCTTTCTCTTCTGTTAATGATCTGCAGGTCAGCCATGACCCCTGGGAGTTAGACGTACTGCCAGCTTCTGATGAGGTGATTTTGTGGGATAGTATTATGCAGGCAATAGGAGATGTGTTCCCAGATCAAACAAAAAAATGGAATGGAAAACAATGGGTTTATTACAATAACAATAAATGGTGGGAGCCCCCTCAGGCTACTTGTGAGGGGCATAGATTTGATCCTAAAAGCTTGCTTCCTCCAGGTGGTCAATATCAGTGTGACCCTAAGAATGGGAGAATGAGACTTAGGATTGGGACAGGACAGACTACAGAGGAAAATGGGCTGATGAGTTAGGTTTAATTATTTAGCTGTTAGGGATTTGAGACCCTATGACTGTTTATCCAAAAGATGAGAAAATACAACTTCATGAAAATTTAATTCAGGCATATGCTTAGCAAATGCAATTTGGATGTAATGATTAAATTATAAAGTATTGCTTGCAGAAAGGAAAAGACTTACTCAGTTAACTATAATTGAATAATAGGCACCTGTTGTAGCCAATCTGTCTCTCACCTTTGCTAACTTGCAAACTGAAAATAGAATCAACATTTAACAACATTTGCTTTATGTGGGTGCTGGGGAATTGAACCCAGGCCATCAGGCTTTGGAGCAATCCCTCCAGCCATGATCATTCTATTTTTGCTTTTACTTTCTTCCAATGTGGTTCTTAATGCATATTATCATATGCTGGTATCCCTCACACTTTGAACCCTATTCTGATGCGTGTGTAAAGGTACAAGGATATTGGGGTTGGAGGTGTAATTTGAGTGAGATTGAAGTACTTCCTCTCCTGCCTTTGTTCCATGTCAGTGGCTTCACATTCTGAGGTGACATCTAAAGCACTCAATAAATCACACTTAAAAATTCACTTGTTAGGTTGACAATGTGAATGGCATGCTTGTGAATTACTGTTGCAAGAAGGTGACCCTCAATTCTTTGTTTTCAGCAGATTTGAGAAATAACCTAAGTATTTTAGAACTGGGAATTTTACATATAGCATATCCAAAAATTTTACTGCTAATCTATAATCAATCTGCTTACTGTTATTTGTTGGGGGCAGAAAACTCAGAATTACATGTCTAGGAATGTTTTTCCTGCATGAAGCCTGATTTAGAAGGAATTAGTTTTAAAGCATAGTTCAAGTTGGAACAGCTATACTTCCCTCATTAGAATAATAAGAAAATCTCAAATATAAATAAGATTTAGAGTTTGACATTCACCCAAGGTACAGTGGCACCCCCCCAAAGTATGATTCTCATCATGTGTAGGAGGATAATCATAATGTAATCTGAATACATCAGAGAGCTGAGGTAGATTGAATTCCATGGAGGTCCTGTCCTCTCCAAGGGAAGGCTGGATACATAGACTGTATAACACCAGAGGAGGGAGCACTGTATGTATGGATAATTAATTAACACAATATTTTAACAACTTGCTAATGATAATGGACAGGCTGGCATTTCAGAAGAAAGCAATGGAAGTTCCAGACACAGGGGTTTTTACACTTATTTTGCAGCTTTTTCCCATCTGTTCTAGAGTCTCATAATATGAATGGCAAACAGAATGGGAGATCAGAGATAAACTGGGTAGAGCAAACCTGGAAGTGGAAATAAATCACTGCTGCAGTAAAAACTGAATCCTTAGCTATCTCCTGTCCATACCCTTCTCTGATAGAAAAACAAAATATTGAGTGAATTTTATCACCATCAAATCACACAAACATACATCGCATGGGAATGTCAGAAGAAGAAAATCTACCATAAGGAGAGACCATGAAACAGTCAAGCTTTTAGCTGTTACAGTAAATATTTCCTACCCTACTGAAGAGACAGTGTCAGGAAATGCTCACACATATACAAAGCAGAGGTTGTCTGCCTCATGGAAGTGAGATGGAACCTGAGATGACACATGTGCCATGTTCTATGTGATATTTATGTTTGTACATATCAATAAGCTATCAAATATGTAGCTTTCAAATATTTTATCAGATTCTATTAATGCATTCAGTGTGTTGATGGTATTTATTCATGTGAACTAGTTTCTGTATTGAACATGAAAAGTCTTGTTTAATATTCTATAGATTGCCTTTTAAATCATATTCCAAAGAATTTTGCTCCATCTACTGTCATAAAGATACCTGATAATGTTTTCTAAAAGATTTTATTCTCATTTTTATTCATTTGATTATCTGATGATCTCAGGACCTTATGCTGAAAAGACCATTCTTTCCTCATTAAATGCTTGTCAAGAAATTTTTGAAAATCATTTGGCCATAAATGCAAAGGTTTCCTTTTGGATTCTCTTATTCTGAATTATTTTATTTATTTTTGTTGTTGTTCTTTTACATGCCTAATTTTTTTTAGCAGTAATGGCTATTTATATAATTTTAGTCCTATGGAATATATAATATTGATAAACATAATTGCTCAACGTTTTTCTTCTGAAAATTGTTTTGGCAATTTTGAGTGTTACTGATATTCCTGAATCATCTGAATGATTTGTCTACTTCTGGAAATAAGAGCAAAGGCTGGTGTAATGGAGATGACCTGTCTAGTGCTAAGCACTTGGCTTTCCTTTCTTGACATTCTGATGGATCTTGGGTTTTTCCAGTATTCACTGGCATCTGTTAAAAGCATATTCTTTAGCCAAAAGGGACAGCAACATAGGTCAAAGGAATAAACATAGACATTTTCATGGGCCTAACCTCTCCTTTTAGCAAAAAAAAAAAAAAAAAAAAAAAACAGTGGGAGCTTCCTTATATGGTCTATGACTTTGCAAACCATAGACTTTTGACTTGGTTCTCAGCACCAGGAAGGAATTACCCCCCACTGTGCAGGCATCATATCCAAAGAGCAGTTTATTTCTCCCATAACCTAGCTGCTGCTTTTGCACAAATAGATACACCTTACCTGGCTGGTAAAGATTTTATTGCTTGCAGGATCCAGTGCTTGCCCACATTTTTGGTACTGTTATCCCCTCCTTAGCTTTCTCTGGCATTTTGAGAGCTAACCAGCAGGAAGAAGGTTTACATATCAGTTCATCTTGACAACTCAATGTTCTGTGACATCAGCCTGCTATGTCTTCAGCTATAGTTTCTTACCATTTAGTGTGGGTAATCAAGTGCTTTGGCAATGGCCCATGTTGTTTTTATGGGGGGGGGCTTATGGGGTAACCTAGCTCTGGCACTGGGATTTACCCACTCTTTCACATGCACCAGGGTCCAGGAAATATTACTGAGTAAATGGCAGATTATATATGAGTGCTGCATTCATAGCTATCCTAAAAACCTCCTCTAGGAAGATGTTGGTAATGGAGACTCAAAACTCATCAAACCCAAACATCAGAAGCTTCTCAGAGATCAACGCTAAAGGATACTTATAACATGCCCTCCAAGGCTCAGAGAACATAGAAGAAGAGGGCTAAGAAGGATAACTCAGTTAAGGAGGAAGACCAACTCTTCAATGATTAAAAAAACCCACCACCCCAACTGCCACCCACGGCAGCCATGCTCACACCTGCCTTCAATGATAAAAAAAACCAACCACCCCTCCCCCTCTTTACCCTTGGAAGGACCTCCACCAGCTATGTTCTAGGCACACCCAGGCAGCTATCAGTTTGTTGATATGCCCCATTGCCCCCCCACTGCCTTCCCCACTAACGTAGGGCCAGATGCAACAGCCAGGCCCTGGTACCCCAATACTCAATGCCTTTGCCTTTTTACTGTCTTCTGAAGGCTTTCTCAACTGCTCCCTCCTTAGTTGTAGACTGAGCCCTTGCATGACTATTCATGCTGACCTCCATGTTATCATTAGACAGGCACCAATTGACTTTGCAGCTGTTACTCCTGATGACAACTTTACATTTCTTTCTTCAACCCTTCCTCCCTTCTTATCCTGGCGGGAATCCTAGTTATTCTCAACATCATGCTGATCCTTTTCAGATGTCCCAGAGCTTTCTCTAGGTGCATCACCACCATCTAAACAAACCAGGGAGCCATTTATCAATCAGCAGGGGCAACTCCTCATGAACCACCATATATCTTATCCACCATTTCTCATTTGTAAGCCTGTCCTACCCCAGTCTTTCTCAGGTTCTATAGTTGATTCTCACCACGACCGTTCGCACACCACAGAACCACCCCCACATGGCCCTCCCATGGCTCCTAGGCGACAGCCACGCCCCTCAGGCCTTCTCACCAGGATGGCCGGTAGTCAATGACTGGTAAGACCCCATGAAATGGAGCAACCTAAGACAGGCCTGGGGTCAACAATGGCTTGGCAAAGAACCATGCCTCCCAGGGTTGCCAATAATAAAAACAAAAAGGAGGATATGTATGGCACAGTGCAGGTTTGGCCCTAGCCAGGCTTCCTGCTAGGAGGAACCAGGAAGTGGCTTCTGTGGATGTTGCATTCTATACAGGCCTAGCATGACAACAGCTACAGCCCCATGCCCATGAGCAACCTGCTGCAAGATGATCTGCCCAGAGACAGGCTGTCATTGGTCACAAGAAGGGAACCATCCTGCCCAGAGACAGGCTGTCATTGGTCAGAAGAAGGGAACCACCCTGCCTGGAGACAGGCTGTCATTGGTCACAAGAAGGGAACCATCCTGCCCAGAGACAGGCTGTCATTGGTCACAAGGAGGGAACCACGCCCGGAGACAGGCTGTCATTGGTCACAAGAAGGGAACCACCCTGCCCGGAGACAGGCTGTCATTGGTCACAAGGAGGGAACCACCCTGCCTGGAGACAGGCTGTCATTGGTCACAAGGAGGGAACCACACCCGGAGACAGGCTGTCATTGGTCACAAGAAGGGAACCACCCTGCCTGGAGACAGGCTGTCATTGGTCACAAGGAGGGAACCACGCCCGGAGACAGGCTGTCATTGGTTACAGGAAGGGAACCACCCCATACAACAATTGGCCAGCCAAACCGTTAAAAACCCCTACACTTCCCTGAATAAATGAGTCTGAAGCAGCTCGCCCTCTGCCTGCTTTCACCTGACTCCCGGTTTCTGTGTCTTGACTCCGTGCAGAGTCAAGAAATCTGAAGAAAAGACAGCTGAGATCAATTAAGGAGCTAATGAAAGAGATACAGGGTACTGTGTGAGCAACTCCAGGCTTCCTGAATTCTCCCATCCCCCAACCATCAGAACCACGAACCTCCAGCATTCAGCCCCTGGCAGCACTGCATCAAGCACAGCTGAACAGAACTCCAGCTGCAGTTGCACAGTACAACATAGACGGATCGAGGTGGGAACTCAGCATTTGTGATATTGGAAGCCACACTAAAAGATAACAAGGCCAACTGGCAAAAAAAAACCCAAAAAAACAAACAAAAAAAAAAACAGGTACGTAGGCCTGCATTGGAAGTGCTAATCTCTCTTCCGTGTCAGGGCAGGTTATGTGTTACATGGTTGGCTTTACCATTTTCAAATAAACTGTACTTGGGGGTTGAATATTGCTGCCTTTAATGCTTTCAGATTTATAGGGCATTTGTCTTTTGCTTCTATCATTATTGGGGGCAGGGTCTGATCCAGATCCAGGCTGACCTGGAACCCAATTCAGATCAGAATTCTCTACACCCTAGAGTAACACACACTCTTAGGGAATTTGGCTTTATAAAAACTATCTGTTTGGTGCACATTGTTAGAGTTTGGAGTCGAGGCCACAGCTGGCAGTGAACTCACAAGTGTAGTGCGACACGAGTGGCAAGTTTTCGCTAACACTCCACTCTGGCCCAGTGAGCAGAGTTTGATGGTAAACTGTGCTACAAGTACCATTAATGTTCGTGCCTCGCAGTGAGGACGGGTGCGTGCGTGTGAGAAACAGGCCTGTGTGCTCTTCCCTTTCTCCTCAGAGGGCTGGATGGATCTTACAAAGGTGGTTGGGGGCGTCAGGGAGCTCACTCGGTGGGTCTCACGTGGTGGATGCTAGCCCGGGAAGTCTTGCACATGCGCGGCACCATCTCCCGTGAGCACCCTTGGGAGGTCATGCCCGATCTGTACTTATACAGAGACCTGGAGGAGATTGAGAAGGAGGTGCAGGCCGCTGCTGAGAAGGCCGTGACCAAGGAGGAGTTCCAGGGAAAATGGACCGCGCCGGCTCCGGAGTTCACTGCTGTCCAGCCGGAGGTGGCAGACTGGTCCGAAGGTGTGCAGGTGCCCTCTGTGCCTATCCAGCAGTTCCCAATGGAAGACTGGAGTGCTCAGCCAGCCACTGAAGACTGGTCTGTAGCTCCCACCGCTCAGGCCACAGAGTGGGTGGGGACATCCCCTGAATGGTCCTAAGCTGTTCTGTAGACTCAGGAAAGGTGGAAATAAAGTTTCTAAAAATTGAAAAAAAAATCTGTTTTAATCCCCACACTTGTATACTCTGTGCTGGTCTTTATTGAATGTGTACATTGCTCAGTTGCAGTTTAGAATCTGCCAGTAAAATGTTCCACCCAGTCCACTAGAATACCTGCTTAGTAAGTAACCTCAACATCTAGGATTACTTCTGGGGTTGGATTGGGGTACAAGAGCTACACTTGGCACCTTAAACTCATATTCTGAAAGTATATAAAGGTGGATCACTACATCTAATAACACTGCAGATAAGTAGAAAACCCAAGCATCAAATCAATTCAGGATGCAACAGTCGCTACATTATAGAACAAGAAACGCAAAAATCAAGACAATGAAATCCCACCAAAAATCATAAATCCATCAGAAATGATCACCAATGAGACTGTTTTAGATGAAATGCCTGACAAAGATTTCAAAAGAGTGATTATATCTATACTCAAAGAAATGAAAAAATAAATGAAAGGATTCAAAGAAGAAAACGAACTCCTAAAAGAGAAAACAGGAAACCAGCTTAATGAAATAAAATTACAGGACATGAGTAAGGAAATAGAAATACTGAAGAAAAACCAGGCTGAAATCCTAGCTCTGAAGAACACAGTCAGTGAAATAAACTCTGTGGAAAGTCTCACCAATAGAATGGATGAAGGAGAAAACAGGATATCTAAAGTAGAAGAAAAGTGGCCAACCTAATACAGTCCATCAAATGATGGAGATTTCAAAAGAGTGATTATATCTATACTCAAAGAAGTGAAAAAAGAAATGAAAGGATTCAAAGAAGAAAACAAACTTCTGGTTGCTGTGCCAAAACAACAGTTGCTCCCTTGGATCGAGTGAAGGTTTTACTACAAGCACACAATCACCATTACAAACACTTAGGAGTGTTTTCTACATTGCGAGCTGTTCCCCAGAAGGAAGGGTACCTGGGATTATATAAAGGCAATGGTGAGATGATGATTCGAATCTTTCCCTATGGGGCAATCCAGTTCAT
The DNA here is from genome assembly GCA_036365145.1 of Orientallactaga sibirica. Classification (NCBI taxonomy): domain Eukaryota; kingdom Metazoa; phylum Chordata; class Mammalia; order Rodentia; family Dipodidae; genus Orientallactaga; species Orientallactaga sibirica. The sequence continues at coordinate 225,692 of JAEOAD010002235.1, forward strand.
GACATTTGAGCATTACAAAATATCCATTACTACAAAGCTGGGAGTTTCTGGTCATGTGCACAGATTAATGGCTGGATCCACCGCAGGTATGACGGCAGTTATCTGTACTTACCCTCTTGATATGGTTCGAGTACGCTTAGCATTCCAGGTGAAAGGGGAACACACCTATACAGGAATTATTCATGCATTTAAAACAACTTATGCAAAGGAAGGTGGTTTCCTTGGATTTTACAGAGGTTTGGTTCCCACTATCCTAGGAATGCCTCCATATGCAGGTGTTTCATTTTTTACTTTCGGTACCTTAAAGAGTGTTGGGCTTTGCCATGCTCTTACCCTTCTTGGCAGACCTTCATCAGACAATCCTAATGTCTTAGTTTTGAAAACGCACATTAACTTACTTTGTGGTGGTGTTGCTGGTGCGATAGCGCAGACAATATCCTACCCATTTGATGTAACTCGTCGGCGAATGCAGTTAGGAACTGTTCTGCCAGAATTCGAGAAGTGCCTTACCATGCGCGAGACCATGAAATAAGTCTATGGACAGCATGGGATTCTGAAAGGACTGTACCGTGGCTTGTCTTTCAACTACATTCGCTGTGTTCCCTCTGGAGCAGTGGCTTTCACCACATATGAATTTATGAAGCAGTGTTTTCACCTTAACTAAAAGAAAAAATCATACTTGGAGGTTATTTTCCTCAGCATGCTCTTAGAGGGGAAATGTAAAAGGAAAAATGTTACCTTAATTGTGAGAAAAATGTTACTTGAAGGGGGACATTTACCCTGCCACAGGAACCACTGGTGTTTAATACTTGATTTATTTTGTTGTGCTTTTTTTTTTTAACCCCAGAAGTGCTTTTGTTTTTCTTTATGAGACAGGGTCTCACTGTGTAGCCCTGACTGGCCTGGAACTCACCACGTAGACCAGGTCAGCCTCAAACTTGTGGGATCCTCCTACCTCTGCCTCCTAAGCGCTGTGATTACAGGTGACCACCACCATCTCACCTGGCCTACCAGACTCGGAAATGCCAACATTATACCTTAGACCACAGGAAACGCTCTTGGGCCCGTGGTGGCTAGTTAGTCAGGTGATGTGGAACCAGCCGACATGTTACTTGGAGGGAGAAGTAACTTCCTAATGGGCTCAGGGGTTGCCATTAGCTTTACTGAAGCATTCCAGGCGCTCATGTGAGTGTGGTGATGTGTCTGCATCCTAAGCACATGTGCTCCCACTGAGTCTGTCCCAGCCTGGAATCATGGCTTGCCTACTCTTGTTTTGTTTTTCGAGGTAGGTCTTGCTCTATCCCAGGCTGACCTGGATCAGCTGTGTAGTCTCAGGATGTCTGTTTTAATGTGCTGGGATCAGGCTCAGAGCTGCAGGCTTCCTAAGCACACAGTCTGCCTCTGAGTCACAACTTCCTAGAGTCTTGACATTGCTTACAATGTACTTTTTCTTCCCTCCCTTCTTACCTTTGACTGGAGAGTGAATTCAGGGCCTCACTTATGCTAGATAAGTGCTCTACCTCTGAACTACACCGCCAGCCCTCTAACATTGTTTAGAGTTATTAAAGTAAGCAGGCTTTGTCTTGTGTAGCAGAATGATGAAAACTGAATGTTTGAGTTGTAGGAAACCGAGCCAGCATCCGAGTAGTCATCTTATTACTTTTGTCCTCATAATTCTCCTCCAATGGATAAAAGGACACATTTCCCTCCATTTTCTGTCTCTCTTGCTCCCCCCTTTTTTTTGAGGTAAAGGTCTTGCTCTCTTTCTCTCTCTCTTTTCTTTTTTGGTATTTTCGAGGTAGGGTTTCACTCTAGCCCAGGCTGACCTGGAATTCACACTGTAGTCTCAGGGTGGCCTTTGAACTCATGGTGATCCTCCTACCTCTGCCTCCTGAGTGCTGGGATTAAAGGTGTGCACTACCATGCTGGCTTCTTTCTCCCTCTTTTTTTTTTTTTAAAGACTTTTAAAAGTCTTTTTAAAAGTCTTTAGAGAGAGAGAGAGAGAGAGAGAGAGAGAATTGGCAAGCCAGGGCCTCAGCTACTGCAACTGAACTCCAGACACTTTTGCCACCTAGTGGGCATGTGTGACCTTGCACTTGCCTCACCTTTATGTGTCTGGCTTACGTGGGATCTGGAGTGTTGAACATGGGTCCTTGGGTTTCACAGGCAAGCGCCTTAACTGCTAAGCCATCTCTCCAGTCCCTCGCTCTCTTTCTTTTAACTAGAGTGCTAGGCAAGCACTCTACCACTGAGTTGAATCCCATACCTGTTTCAAAAAGGCTCTTTTTTAATGTATTTTTTTTAATCTATGATTTTTAAGGTAGAGTCTCGCTCTAGCCCAGGCTGACCTGGTGGAATTCACTATGTAGTCTCAGGGTGGTCTCAAACTCACAGCGATCTTCCTACCTCTACCTCCCAAGTGCTGGAATTAAAGGTGTGCACCATCACACCCAGCTTAATAAAGGCTTTTATTTGTTTATTTTTAGTTTGCACTACCTGGGGATTGAATCTATGATTTTGTACATGCCAGGCAAGTCCTGTACCACTGAGCTGCACCCTCCAGCTCTCCTTTTTGTTAAAATTAATGTGATATTTGAAAGCAGAAACTCCATAAATGAAGAAGTACCAGGTTTTTCTCACATGTTATTTCCAAGTACTTTGATCTACCTGAGTTTAAAAAAAAATATTGTATTTCCCAAAGGCAGTAATAATGAATATTGAATATCTTTGCCCTCAAAAGAAAAATTCTATGTATGTTTTTCTTGGATGATTTGGTATGTACTAGACAACTGATTTAAATGGACCATAAAACATTTATGTAGATTTGAGCATCAAACAGTTTCTGAGGAGTTACGTTGACACTAGTTCTTTCATGTAAAGTAACTGTACTATATTCTAAGTTTAAGTAAAGTTATAAAATGTAATTTTATTGTGATCCTTTGTGTTGAGAAAGTCATTTAAGATGTAGGAATTCAAATCATTGTGGTTAGAGTACTTTCTATGTTCTCTTGTGAGCATGACAAGTTGGAGTTCCATCTTTACAATAGTCATTTGTAGAACTGAGGTGACTTTTCAGATGTTAAAAAGCTAAGTTGCAAGTGTTAGTTCTGCATCAATTTTTATTTTTTGCCTATCTTGGTAAAAATTTGATGTACTGGTTTCATTTAAAAAAAATCTTTATTTGAAAAATAAATATGTGTCTTTTTATGATTTATAAGTGTACCAGGATATAGAAATACATGTGTTTCTAAAACTATTTTGTACATTTTCACTTCTCATTGACAATGTAGCTAACTATTGTCATTCAGTCTTAAGATAATTTAAATGTATAAGTATCTCTGTTATGTTGTCAATAAGGGAGAACTTAAATTTTTTGTTGTTGTTGTTTGTTTGTTTTTTTAGTTTTTCGAGGTAGGGTCTCACTCTAGCTCAGGCTGGCCTGGAATTTACTATGTAGTCTCAGGGTGGCCTTGAACTCATGGCAATCCTCCTACCTCTGCCTCCCGAGTGCTGGGGTTAAAGGCGTGCGCCACCACGCCCGGCTCAAACTTAAAATTTTTTAAATAAAAATTTACATTCTATCTCTGTAATAGAAACCATAGTATATTAAAAATAAAATTTTATCCTTGTTTTGAAAAAAAAAAAAACTTTCTTTGTGTAGGAAACCATGGCATAGGTTATAGTTATCTTCTTTTTTCTGGGATAAGATATTAGACCAAAATCATCTGATGAGAGGAAAATTTTTACTTTGTCTTAAAGTCTTGAGGGGAACCTCCTTAATGGCAGGAGAAATCCTGGAATGAACAGAGACTGAACATCCTTTCCTTGCAACAACAGGTGGATAACTGCAGCAGGTGAGTGAGCTGAGCTCTGTCAAAAAGGATCTGGCGCTGGGCGTGGTGGCACACGCCTTTAATCCCAGCACTCGGGAGGCAGAGGTAGGAGGATCGCCGAGAGTTCGAGGCCACCCTGAGACTACATAGTTAATTCCAGGTCAGCCTGGACTAGAGTGAAACCCTACCTCGAAAACCCAAAAAACAAAAAAAGAAAGGATCTGGCTATACCATCCCAAATCCCGTCTCCAACAATACACCTCCTCCAGCAAGACTCTACTTCCCAAATTGCTACCAGCTGAGGAACAAGTATAAAAAAACACATGAGCTTATTGGGGCTATCTGATCCAAACTAATACAGCTTATTTTAGTGAAAATTTCATAGGTCTCTGAGAAAAAAAGTGCATTCTGTAATGTTTGGGTAGAATAGTCTGCAGAAGTTCCTTAAACCCATTTCATTTCATGTATAATGTTATTTAACTGTTGTCTCTTGGTTGATTTTTTTTTTGTCTCAATGACCAGTCCATTAGTTACAGTAGGTTATTGACCACAGGTGGACGTTTTGGAGATGATGTGAAGCTGTGTATTCATATCCAGTTGCTTTGATTTTATGAAATTGGATATGTTGATATTTATATGTATGTTTTTATAATTGTTAAATCTTCTTTGTCCTTAATGGATATGATACAAGAGTCTTTATATGTTCTAATTTTTTATTGAAGCCTAATTTGTTAGGTATTAAAACAGTTACAGAAGTTGTTTCTAGTTCCATTTTCTGGAAATACTTGTTTTCTATCCTTTCATTGTAAGACTATGGTTTCCATTGGTGGTGTATTTATTTATTTCCTTGTTGCTTTGGCAAAGTACCTGACAAGAAACAACTAAAGGTATATTTGAGCTTATAATTTGATGGTATAATGCTTGTCATGGCCAAGAATACCTTGTTGCCTAAAGATATTGAATCTTTCTAAATACATTTATTGGGCATTTTGTATATCTTTTTTTTGAGAGATGTTCTGTTCAGTTGTCAATTATAGATTCATTGCTTTATATACTTGTTTTGTTTTTTTAAGTTCTTTAAAGATTCTTGCCTTTATTATTATTTCTTTGTCCTGAAAAAACTTTTAAATTTATCTGGCAGTTCATTCTGTTGTTGCCTGTACTATTCTAGTATTTTTAGGAAATCTATAACTATGCCTATATCTTCAAATGTTTGTTTTACATATTCTTCTAAAAGTTTCAATAATTTAGGTCATACATTAAGATACTCTGTTTCTTTTTTTGGAGAGAGACATTCCCCCAATGAAAGAGAAATGGGAATAAGATAGCTTTTTTGTAAGCACTTAGTCAGAGACAGAAGCCCATATAGAGAACAAGGAGGTTCCATTCGGCCTGCCCTGGTAAAACTGGAACTGATGCCTGATCCTATCTCATCCAGAATGTCTGACAGCAACACTGGACAGCAACACTCCCCAGCAGGAACTTCCTGCTTCTTTCTCAGCTCAGCTTGTCTGGGTCACCCCACTGTGTCCATGAATAAACAGGTCTTGGCCTCTCCTGAGTCATCCCTTTGAGGCTAGGAATCAATCAGGTCTCCCCTTACATTCCTGAGTCTGGTAACAAGGCTCATCCTAATTGGACGTCTGATCAGAATAAAGGAGGTTAACCACACAGGCCAGCCCTCTTTTTTTCCTTTTCTGTGATCTCAACTGAACATGAATGTCTGAATATCTTTCTGGCACTTCTTCCTGCCTGGGAATTTTCTGCTTGCCTTCTACATGTGTCTTGCTTTGGGGTGCTGCCTCACTTTGATTGCATGCATTATTTTTCTTTTGTCTATGAGTCATTATTTCTTACTCCTGTCTGGAATTTTATGTGAAGGGGATCTTTTGGTTCTTATGCTTTGCCTTTGACATGTGAGTGTATGTGCCTCCCCTAGAGCCATTTTACCCCCAGAGATTTCTCTGATGGAGGTTCTCTCTGTCTCCCCTCTCGCTTTCCAGCAGGGCAAGGAGGAGAACTCTCCTCTGGCTTGAGTCTTTCAGCTATCCTCATCCTTGTATCTTAATCCTTCCTAGAAAAAGCCTCATAATTCATAATTTCTCCCTAAATAAACCTTATATTTCATAATTTACATTTCTTGGAGTCTGTTTCCTCAATTATTTGTCAAAATGAGCAAGAACCCAAAGGTTTGGGTTTACAAGCATGGGTGAACCCTTCCACAATCCCCAAATCCTGATTCACCAGTACTCATGTAAATCCAGATATGCACAAAGTGATACGTGTAGCTGGAGTGCACAGCAGAAGTAAGAGGCCCTGGTGAACCCATTCATTTCTCTGTCTCTCTCTGCTTGCAGATATAAAATAAGTAAATAAATAAAAATTAAATTATCTGAGGCTGTGGGATCATTTATGTTCAAACTACTACAGCATTGGTACTAAAATCTCTGTCTGAATTCTTTGCTATTCCTTTGAGCTTTTTTGCTGTTCTTTCACCAATAAAATGGGATAATTACATCTTTTCATTTTAATGTGTGTGATACTTTATGTATGTTTGTGTGAGTGCATTTCATGTATGTGTGGGTACACATGTACATGTGGATGTACATATGTATGAGAGTAGAGGACAGAGCACACCCTTGAGTATGTTCATCATTACTTCCATTCTTTTTTTTAAAAAAATTTACTCTTGAGAAAGGATTTCTCATGGGTCTCATGCTAGCCAAATTGGCCAAAAGACTGGCACATCAGCAAGCCCCAGGGAACCACCCAAGTCTCTATCTCTGACACTGGCATGACTGGTACATGTCACTACAGATGGCATTTTTATGTGGTTTCTGGGGATTAAACAAAGTTCTTAGGTTTGTAAAAACACTTTATAGGGCTGGAGAGATAGCTTAGCTGTTAAGGAACTTGCCTAGGAATCCTAAGGACCCAGCTTCAATTCTCTAAAACCCATGTAAGCCAGATGCACAAGGCGGTGCATACATCTGGCATTCGTTTGCAGTGGCTGGAGGACCTGGCATACCCATTTTCTCTCTGTCTCTCTCTATTTTACTCTCTCATACTCTCTCAAATAAATAAGTAAAAACCCTTTATAGGACTCAGTTATCTTCCAAGCCCAAGAAATCTTGTATTATATTTTCTTATCTGGAATCATCCATTTTGTCTCATATATCTTCCCTTTGCACTTATTTCATAGCTATTCTTATACAATGTTTTATATATGAATATCAGCATCACATTGTCAAAATTCACAATATGTTTTTAGGTATTTATGAAATTGAATTCACTATTTACATTAGTCTAGGTGAGGTGGAATGGACATCTCCTTTTGCCATATGTATGTGTATTTGGTCTGTTCCTACTTGTGTTTTTATGTGGGTTGGCAGATGTGATCCACAAATTTGTATGTGGAGGCCAGAGGTTGATGTTGGGTGTCTTCCTCTGTAAAAGATCCATAAAATTTTTTGAGAAAAGGTGCCACACTAAATGTACAGCTAAACATTTCAGCTAGTTACCCAATAAGTCTCTATTTCCCCAGTTCTGGGATTATAAGGATGCACTTTTACTTGAGCAATGAGCATCTAAACTCAAGTCCTCATGCTTGAGTGGCAAGCACTTTACCCACTGAGCAATCTCCCCAACCTCTGACATGCTGTGAATGTGGATTTTGTCATGGAAAAATAAAAGTGGACTAGCATCCCTTCAAGTTACTTAAAATGGAATCTAGAGCCCTTGGCAAATCATATTCCAGGCATATCCACAAGTAATCTTTTTAACTGAACTATCTAAATATTCGCATATTCCCCCGGGAACATACTGACCTTGTACAGTGGAATAAACTCCAAGTTCTGGAACAATCTTCCTTAGTAATTGTAACAATTTGTGAAACCATCCCCCTTGCTTCCTAAGACTACACAATCACCACTTTCAAGAGAGTTTGTCTTTAGCAGCACTGAAAGAATTGCAGTTCTTGACAAAGGGTATGTAATTAACTTCTCTTGATCTTTAACATGTTTTAAAACCTGGTAAGTCCTGTTTGAATGTTATGTCTCCTGAGTTTGCAATCTTAAGAAGGCTCAAGAAAATGTAATTTTCTTCAGTCTTGGCCAAGATGATCTGATCTCAGCCAACAAATTATTCTATCATAGGAAAATGTCTGAGTGTGTCTTAGTCTATACAGGCCATTTAAACAAAGTAACCCTAGACTAACTAAGTAATAAGAAACAGAACTTTTGTCTTCTGATTGTCCTTGGAATTATACTTTACTTTGCTCATTTGTATGAAAGTCCATTGTCTTTATAAAATATTTAATATAATGGTTCTATTGTCTGTTAGTCCTGTCTAGAACTTTTAACCAGTTTCTTTGTTCTGGTAGTAGAGGAAAAAAATTAATGAAGTTTCTGATTCTCTGTTTCTTTTATGCCTTTCAAGAGTCTTAATTTTCCACTTTTGTTTCATTACTCATCATTGCAACAGAGTCTGAGCTGAGTATCCTCTTTTTTGTCAGTCTTACTCAAAGGAGATATGTTTCAAAGACTGCAATTTTAAGTCATCCGTATTGTATATTCAAAACCACTCATCTATTTAACACATATTAGTAGTAGTTCATATTAATGCGATAAACTCTGATACATCCATTCTTATCTCTAGCATAAATACATTTTTGTTCACATCCATATCTGCTTTTTTCACCCTCAGCCTCCACCTTGACACCCTAGGAACAACTATATAGCTCTTTTCAGATTGACTGTCTTTTAGTTTCCATATATGAAAGACCTTACATCTTTAAATTGGACATTTGCAGAGTGCTTTCCGTAACATATTGCTCCTTGCTTTACTTTCAGGATACACATTTCTTTCTATAGCGGTCTTATATTTGACGTAGGCTTTTATTATGCAGTGTGTGTGTCTTTCTTTCTGTTTGTGCACCTATAGTACATGCACTTGCCTCGTGTGCATGTGTGCAGAGGTCAGAGAAAAATGTCTGGTATCCTCCTCTTTCTTTTCCAACTATTTCCTTGAGATGAAATCTTGCTCTGAACCAGGAGCTTCCATTTTCAGTCAGACTTGCTGACCCACTTTCATCAGAGATTATCTGGTCTCCGACTCCCTCAGAATTGGTGTTAAACACATGCATTGCCACACCAAGGTTTTTATGTGGTGTGTGGTGATGGTCATGTGACAAATCATGTGCTGGTATTTCATACTTTTGCTCTTGTTTTTAAAGATCTTTTATCTACTTATTTTATTTACTTGAGAGACAGAGGCAGGTAGAGAAAGAGAAAGAGAAAGAGAATGGGTGTGCAAGGGCCTTTAGCTGCTGCACCACCTTGTACATCTGGGTTATGTGGGTCCTGGGAAATAGAACCTCTGTTCTTTGGTCTTGCAGGCCAGCACATTAACCACTAAGCCACCTCTCCAGACCCCTTTTGGTCTTTGCTCACAACTATTTTGAAATTTGGGCACTTTCTGTTTGAAAGACAAGAATGAAGGCATTGCATTCATTTAGAATACCTTTCACCTTTTTGTTTGTTTGTATCCTTTTTTTTTAAGAGAGAGAGAAGCCAGGACCTCAGCCACTGAACTCGAACCCCAACTGCTTGTGCCACCTAGTAGGCATGTTAAACCTTGCATTTGACTCACCTATGTGCATCTGGCTAATGTGCGATCTAGAGAGTCAAACATACGTCCTTAGGCTTCACAAGCAAGCACCTTAGCCACTAAGCTATCTCTCCATCCCTGTTTGTATCCTTTAGAAAGAAAATATCAGGAGCCAAGTGTGTAGGTGACCAACATTGTTTTCTGCTAACTTAATGCCAATTTCTAATTCCATTGTATCGTATACATTAATTCATAAAAGACAATTTTAAAAGTATGTGAATACTAGAGTTCTCCATAAGTAATGAGTTTTACAACATGCTTATTTTTTCAATATTTTCTACATTTCCAAAGCTAGTGGCAAAAGAACTATGAATATGTTGCCAGTCATCCTAAATTTATTTTTTACTCTTATACAGGTTTATTAAAATGGAAGGAAAGGACAGAGACACACTCCTAGAGTTTGCTATACAGAGTCTACTGCGTAATGAATCTGCAGCAATCAATGCCCTTGGCGAGATTCCAAAAGAACTATTTGTTCCATTATTTAATGCTGCTTTCAAGGGTGGGCATAAGAAGACAATAGCAGCCATGGTGAAGGTTTGGCCCTTTTTCTGTCTCCATATTGGGAAATTAAATGTACAGGAGCCACACCGTGAACTCTTGAAAGCCATGGTTGATGGTCTTCAGTTCTTTCCTGTCCAGAACACTGCTTCTCGGTAAGACTATCTATAAAAAGAGGCATGTCAGACAGCAGATAGTAATACTAGAGCCTGCTAATCTCCCAGAGTTAGTTAAGGGTGACTGCTGAAGGGGCAGCAATGATGGGCCATTGGCTCACATTTGTGGTTACCATAAAGACTGGTGACATGACATAATGTGTAAATGATGGAATATAAGTGATTGAGGTTACTACTACTAGATTTGCATAGTGGATAGTATTACATAGAATAAAGACATGAGTGAGCATACATATAATGGATAAAAACAATGAAGTTGAATTTTCATAGGTAAGACTTGTGAGTAAATGGCATAATGTACAATTTTCATGCATGTCACCACACATGTTGCTGTGTTCCATTAAGATTTGCTTCCTCTCAGATGTGTTATCTCCTCTTTTTCCTACAGGAAACCTAAACTGAGGATCCTAGATTTAAGGCAAGACATTGACTGCAGGACCACATGCCCTGAAATGATTACCAAGTTCCCTATGTGTCTGCATTCTTGTACTTACTCTGAACACTCTATACTGAAAGTAGAAGCCCCGTGTAGTATTGTCACTTCAGAGTCTGAGACTCAGTCATCCAAGCAGGCTATTGAATTACTAGTAGACCTTTCCCTTGATGGAACATTGAGGGCAAGGGAATTTATTTCTTTGATTATTAGTAAAGTTGAACAGAGTTTAGGATCCTTGCACCTCTGTTGTCGAGATTTGCATGTTGATGCAATGTCTGACTGCAAAGGTATCTTGAGATTTCTGGATCTTAAATGCATTGATCACCTGGCAGTTGGTCAGGCTTCTCTGAGTGAAGTCACCACACTTTTGTCTAAGGTAGTCCAACTGGACAGCCTTAGTGTATCTAAAATCACTTTTAGCTCTTTGAATGAGAAAATCTTCACAACTTTTCTCACACATCTTGGGCAAATGGACCACCTCAAGAAACTCACCTTGACTTCATTCTGTCTCACAAATCACCTTGAAAAACTGCTCAGGTGAGGGTTTTGGGCCTCCTAAACACTGTTGTCAATACCATAGAGAAAACATTCCTGACTACTCCTTGGCTTCTTTTAACCCTTTTCTCCTTCCATTCCAGTAAGGGTAATGCTGGATGTTTAAAAGTGTTGGGACAAAATTTGTCTGCATCCATATTTAGGAGAAAGAATTATCAAAACAAGCTATCCTGCCAATTATGTGCTGACTCTATAATAAGCCCACAAACATATTGGTTAAAAAAAAATCATTCTGCAATCAAGGGAAGAAGCAGAGGAAATGAGACAGAGAAAGAATTTATTTATTCATGACCTAATGTCCATAGTGCAGGATGTCAGATCATTTTCCTCATATGTGATTTTTTTCAAGGCTTAGGACATGAATGTAGAGATTGCCATTTAGGGGGTGGTCTTACTATTGTCTCTACAAATTTAGGTAATGTAGATGGACAAGTAATAATTGTGAAGGTACTAAGTAAGTTAAGCTTTTTCGCTTAATAATTAACACAACTCTCTTTAATAATACATTGTATGCAATATCAAAATTTAGCAGTTGTATTTAAGTAGAATAGTAACTTTCTCTGAGTCACAATCTATTCAATGAATTAATGCCCATATTGTTGACTGTTATTGCAATGTATGTTCAAAATACTTCATTCTAGATTTGTAGGCAAACCTTTCCTTTTTCAGTACTCATTTTACACACACACACACACACACACACACACACACACACACACACACATATATATATATATATTTTTTTTTCTCTCTACAGAGTCCTGCCACCGGATCTGGATCTCTTGCATCTGTCTCTCTGTGAACTTTCTCACAGAGACTTCATATTTCTGTCCCAGTGCCCTCAGGCAAGTCATCTCAAGGTGTTAAATCTCAGTAACAATCCGATGTATTGGGAAGATTTTGAGCCCTTTCAAGCTCTTCTAGAGAATCTCTCAGGTACCCTGCAACATCTAGAGATAAATCATTGTCTGTTAACAGATTCTACAGTCTCTGTTCTCCTTCCACCCCTAAGCCGCTGTGCCCAACTTCGTGTCCTCAGCTTTGCCTCTAATCCTATCACGATGCCCACGCTCATGAGAATCATGCAGCACTTAACACCCTTGATGAAGCTGAAGCATGTGATTTATCCTATCCCTGTACATTGCTTTGATCTATGGTATTTTCAAGGTCACGTAGACCTACAGAAGCTAGGTGATGTGAAAGCACAGTTGAAAATGATGCTTCAGGTGGCAGGGCGGGATGACATGAAATGGGTGACTTATTCTTAGTGACCTTCACAGTCCAACACAGTTCCAACCCTGATATGGAGCCTTTTAATTACTCAGTTCTCTTTCTACAAGCACATAGACATTATATGTGTAATTCTATTATTCCTAGAAGTGGGTGCTTAACACATCTAGAGAAGAATGCATCTAACAATAAGATAAAGGACTTCTAGAAATCTATCATTCCACTTTTCTTCCATTGTTCTCTGTTTTATTATTCTTCATACTGACCACAGCATTGTGTACATGATATGTGAGAAACAAGCTATGGCATAACATACCCTTTTTCACACTGAATGATTCAATTTTGGATACCCGACAGAAGTTAGTGCATTCACAAGCTTTTCTGGATGTGTTTGTGGAGAGGGTGGGTGGGTATTGAAGCAAATACTTTTATACCTAATTTACCTTAAGCTTCTCATATGTAAGGCTGTATTGGGTTGTTTATGGGACTCCATTGGCAATAAATAGTAGGGAAAAAGAGACTATATCCACTACCAACTGATGTCTTCAATTATATATTGCTAGCTTTTTCCTAGGTTTCTGAGTCCAGCAGCTGGGTTTTTTTTTTTTTAAACACATTAACCAAGGATATGTTTGGGAGGTGATTCTAGGAGCTAACAATGTAATGGCAACTGAAACAATGTTCCTACCTCAAGCCATAAGTTGCCTTAGCTTTCTGTGGTATGTCTGTCCTTCCACCACTGCGTTTTAGAATACTTCTGGAAAATTATTTAATCCCCCCACACTGCAATTTTTAATTTTCCCTTTGACATATAGTGTTGGATAGCCATTCAACAATCAGCTCATGGCTTAGTTGTTATCTCCTCAGAGAAGTTTTCACTCACTTCCTCTGTTACTGTTATCTGTCACTGGACAAAATACCTGAGATAGTCCACATATAATGAGGAAAAGATTATGTTGTGTCACACTTTCCAGATATTTTAGGTGCTTGCTTGTTACTCTTACTTTGGTCCTGTGGTAAGACAGAGCATGGTATAACAGAGGAAGACATTCTCATGCCATGAAGACCAGGAAGAAAGGTATGATGAGTAGAATGGGGGGGGGTCCCAGTATCCCCATCAGGCACATGACTACTGTGACCTATTTCCTGAAACTATATCCCCTCCCTATCAATTTCAAACCACTGGTAATAGTGTCCTAAACTGAGGACAAAGCCTTTCTCACATATGTTTTTTTTTTTTTTTGGTTCACATTTAGGAGTCAAATGATTATAAATGATTTTATATATATATATATATATATATATATTCCTAGCTTCTGCTGTTTTTCTCAATTCACCACTAGATGCACTCTATTAATGCAACATGTTATTTCCTTACTGATGTAAGTTGGTTACCAACACCATTGTTTCTCCTTGTCTTCCAGTAGAGGTGTCCCATTTGATATAGTAAATACTGGACACATGAATGTATTGAGTCCTAGGTATTATTAAGTCATTAAAAACCGTGTCAACTTAATTAGATTAGGAATCAAGTATATGCCATACCTCTTAGGCTAGTCCATAAGGATGTTTCCAGAAAGAATTAACTGAAGGAGGTAGAACTTAGCCTAGAGCAGGTGACTCTTCAGTGGTGGACTATAGATATAAGATATAAGATATAAGAAATTCATAAAGGACTCAAGATCCTTTTCCTGTGGGTGCTTGTGCTACTTGCTGATGCCTTCCTTTTACTTGGCTGCCCTTGGTACTTACTTGCTGGTGCATGCATTTATCTTGTTTTGGCTGTTCTTTGAGGAAAATGGAATTGAATTATTTCATCAGTTGTCCAATGTGGATTGAATACCTGTGGCTCTTCAGGAATCCTCCATGCCTTCAGTGCCAGATTGGGACTGCTGAGGCATCCAGCTGTGTGGACTGAGAAACTAGTGGGTTCTCCAACTCTTCAGCCTGCATCCAGTTTCATGGACTGAGCAGCTACTGGGTTCCTTGGTGCTCATGCCAGCAGATATCTATTGTTGTACTGCTCTCCTCCAACCCTGTAAGCTAATCCATTAAATGCCTTTTATAATACATACAGATTCTATCATTTCTGTTCCTCTAAAGAATTCTGACAAAGACAGTTACAGAATAAAAATTAATGAGTAACACAGTAAAAACTTTTTTGTTTCTATTGTTTTATTTGTGTATGTGCATGTAAATGAATGTGTGTGTGTGTGTGTGTGTGTGTGTGTGCACGCGCGCACGTGCACCTCTGTCTGTGGGTGTGAATGCATGCACGTGTGTGCACGTGACTATAGAGAGAGACCACGGGACAATCTCATGTGCTTTCCAGCAAGACTGTTCACCTTTATATTAGGGACAGTGTTACTTATCCCCACCTCCTACTAACCACCGTACCCTCCAATTTTACATGTGTTCTGGAGAATGTACTCACGACCTTTTGCTTACATGACAGTCACTCTAGTCACTGAGCTATCTCCCTGAACCTGATTCTATATTTGGGGAAGATAACCATGTTAAAATGCTATATATGATGAAAATGGGCTTCTGTATCTTACTATAATATAATTAAATGGCATATGTAATTCAGGTGTGGTTTCCTTTATAACATATGATAATTCAAAGAATGAGAAAAATAAAAAGTTGATGGCTTATTCATATATTCACAATGCTTATATTAGGAAATAATGCAAAGCATTTCAATATTGATTAACTCATCTATTTGATAACAAGTGAACATTCCATTAAATTATTTTTGGCATTTTTCCTTTGCCTAAACTAAAATGCTATTATCCGGGCTGGAGAGATGGCTTAGCAATTAAGCACTTGCCTGTGAAGCCTAAGGACCCCTGTTTGAGGCTCCATTTCCCAGTACCCACATAAGCCAAATGCACAAGGTAGCACATGCATCTGGAATTCGTTTTCAGTGGGTGGAGGCCCGGAGCTCCCATACTCTGTCTGTCTGTCTCTCTGACTCTTTCTCTCTCTGTCTGTAGCTCTCAAATAAATAAAATGAACAAAAAATTTAAATTGCTATTAACCCATTAACAGTATGTTTACTTATGAAACTTCTCAATAAAAAGTTAAGTTCAGATGCTTATTCTAATTTTTCTTTTTATTTTGCTTGTTCCCATTCCAATGTCTCTCCTCTCTCTCACTATATATATAAACTTTCTACATATGCTCGATTTCTTTACTCGCTGAAGCACAGTGGGTAACAGGACCAGGAAATTGAGAGGGTGGAGCAATTGGAGCAAGAATGGAGTGCTTCCTTTCATGCCTACTCCCCACTTTGGTGCCATAGTTCTGCCAGTGCCCCCACATCCTGAAGTGAAATCTAGAGAATTCAATAAAGTCATGATTAGGAATGCCATTGTCATTTTACTGACAACATGAATGGCATGCTTATAAATTCCCATTCCAAGAAAGCTCCCAATTCTTTGCTTTCAGCAGATTTGAAAAGTAGGCTTAGTGTCTTTTGAGCTGTGTGATGGACATAATGAATTATAAGTAAGTCATATCACAAAATTTGACTAATGAACAACCATGGTCCTTGACTGCTATTTGGTGGGGCACAAAGCACACACTGAAGTAAGTCCAGGAATTTTGTTTCCCTCCAAGAGGCCCGATTCTACAAGATATACTTTAAAGCACACTTGATTAGTAACCTGGAGAAACAGTATTTTTAATATGAGGATCTCTAAGATAAGGGAGGTTTTTTTAAATTTTTTATTAATTTTTATTTATTTTTGGAGAGAGACACAGAGAGAGAGAGAGAGGGAGAGGGAGAGGGAGACAGATAGAGAGGGGCGCGCCAGCAGTCTCTTAGCTGCTGTGAACGAAATCCAGATCCGTGCACCCCCTTGTGGGCAAGTGCGGCATTGCGCTCTTGCGTCACTTTGCATCTGGCTAAACGTGGGACCTGGAGATTGGAACGGCTGGAGATTGGAACCAGCGTTCTTAGGCTTAGGAGGCAGGCGCCTTAACCGCTAAGCCATCTCTCCAGCCCGAGATAAGGGAGTTTTAAAGAGTTCAAGTGTCACCTAAGTTGCAGAGACCAGGCAAGGACATAATTCCCACCACATGAAGGAGGACAGGACTACACAATCATAATGTGACTTGAATCCATCAGCGGTCCAGCTCTCTCCATGGAGAAACTGGAAGAATAGACCTGTACATACCACCAGAAGAAGGACAACTGGGGGATTGGAAGGTGGCTAAGTAAGTAAGCATGCTTCCTGCACAAGCATAAAGGCCTGAGGTGTCCTGAAAGTGCCTGAGTTTGAATACCCCAGTACTCACTTTAAAAAGCTGCGTATGGCCACACAAGTCTATAATCTCAGTTATGTGGGGCACAGAGACCTGAGACTTCCTGGGCTCATGAGAAAACTCCACAAGGTCTTGGTTCACTTAGAGACTCCATCACAAGGAAAAACAGGTAGTTATGCAATGGAGGGGAAAACCTGAGGTTCTCCTCTGGTCTTCACAGTCACACACATGGGACACCTCATCAACACATGCAAATGTATATACTACAACACACACACACACACACACTACATGACACATACTATATACACAGACATACATACAAACAATGAAGCGGTGGTTTAGAATGAATTGGCTGAATATTTTGATGATTTTCTATCAAAGTATGGGTTAGTATTACAGTATAAGACCTCAGGAGTTCCATCCACAGTGGCGCTCACACATACTTTTAGGCTGTGTTGCATTGACCTTTTCAAGAGTCTCTAAAAACGTTTTGGAAATAGGATGCAAAACTTATGTGTTCTGAATGATTAATCCCTAGCTTATGGCAATTTGCGAATTGGAACCTTGCTGGAGGTGTGTGTTGGGGGTATCATAGCCAGCTTCCCCTTACCAGTGTTGGACACACTGTGTTGCTGCTGTTGTCCACCTGATGTTGGCCAGGATGTGATGTTCAGCCTCTGCTCATGTCACATTTTCCTCTGCCATCATGAACCTTCCCCTCAAGCCTGTTAGCCAGAATAAACCCTGCCTTCCCACAAGCTGCTTTGGTTGGATCCTTTCTGGTAGCAACATGAAGCAGACTACTACAAGAGGGAACCTGAGTGATGCAAGCCTGGAGGAGGGAATAGCACACTGCATAGACCAGCAGAACCTTAACCCCCTATTCCTATTGTTCTCTGATGGAAATCCAAGGAATTCAGTGAATTTTGTCACTCCAACATCATGGGAAAGTTAGAAGAAACCTACCATGTGAAGATGAAAAAGAAAGAGTGTGGTGGGTTTAGATTTTTTAGCAGTAGCAACAGAGATCCCCTACCCTACTGAAGAGGCAGTGATAGGAAATTCACATTCATAAATACAAGGCAATGTTGGCTGTCTTATGGAAATGAAACAGGAAAGCTGAAGTGACTCACAACCCAGAAACATTTACAGGGCTTTCGTGAGATTGAGCATGCACAAGGAGAGTGGAAAATCATCTTGCCCACCAACACGAGGCCAATAAGCATGCTATAGAAGAAAGATATTTACAAATGCGAGAGGTGTTAACATGCAGTAACAAAACCTGCTTGTGGGAAAGATTGGCAGCAATGACTAAAAGTGGAGGATCTAGAAGTACCACTTAAAACCTTTTAGGCTGAGCAGGTTTCCGCATGCATATAATCCCTACCCTCTGTAGGATGAGGCAGGAATTTGAGATACAGTTCATAATACCATTATACCACCAGTCATTATACCATGTATCTTTTCTCCACCTAACTGTGTTTCCATGGTCACTATTACTTTCTGGAGAGTTTTTGAGGGAGGGTCTTAGTCTATCCAAAGCTGACCTGGAATTCACTATGTAGTCTCAGGCTGGCCTCAAATTCACAGCAATCCTCCTACCTCAGCCTCCCGAGTTCTGGGATGGAGTGTACCACCACGCCTGGCTAGTATTACTTTTTTCTTGGCATGCAGCGATTTAGGTATTGTTGTTTCTGGCATTTTCAAATACAATTTGTTGTTATTGATTGTCAACCCACTCCTATTCTCTCCCACTCTTCCTCCCAAACTTCCTTCCTCACTATATTTCTGTTTCCCTTTTATATATCACACGTATCTTTTGCCTTTCCCTTCCCACCCTTCCAGCTCATCTTTTTATATTCACTTTTGGGTACGGTTCTCTCTTTATAGATTTTATTCAGTTTTAGCTCCATATATTAACAGATTTATGGATATTTCAAACTAAGACCCACATATCAGAGAGAACATGTGATTTTTGTTTTTCTCAATTTTAGTCACTTGGCTTGATATGATTTTTTTGCAGATACATCAATTTTAATGCAAATTTAATGCCCAGGAGTGGTATAGTTGTGTTGTATGTCAGATTCTTTGCTAAATTATTGAGATACCTCCATAATGATTTCCTTAATGGCTGCATTAATGGGTACTCCCACTAATAGTACATAATGGATCCTCTTGCCTCACACATTTGCCAACAGTTCTTACCTGTTTTCTTCATGATAGCCATTCTGATTAGGGTCAGAGAGCATCTCAAAGTTGTCTCAGTGCCAGATTGCTCAGAGGTTAAGGCACTTACTTGTAAAGCCTGACTGCCTGGGATCAAGTCCCCAGTACCCATGTAAAGCCAGATACAAAAAGTAGTACATGGATCTGTGTTGGGCCTGCTAGAAACAGGCTGGACCTGTGAGGAGGCTGGCCTGAACTGTTGGACATGGCCAGGGGCCCTGGGCTGTGGGGATGCAGCTGGCCCTATCATCAGGGAGTCCTTGGCAATGGTGATGGCCTTCCCTACGTTGTAGGTTGTAGTGTGCTGTCATCCCCCAGAGTAGGCAGAACTGGGGAGACGCTCCCCCCAGACCCCAAAAGGCTCTGACCATTCCATAAGTCAGACTTTGCCCCCCCCAGTTCCTGAACTTGTGGCTAGCTGCCCCAGAGACCCTCATGTGGCTGAAGTCATGTAGCCTTCTCAACATCTCTCTCCCCCCACAGCTTTCTGTTAATCTCCTCTTCCGCACTTCCCCTTCCCTTATCCTTCCCCCATAGCTTTGAAGTTACTAGTCCTTCTTCCACCTAGATAACAGCCCATAAACTATGCATCCGATTGCCATATAGTCTGTACGTGCCATCTCAACCTTCCCCAAGTGTTTATAAACCCACTCCCCTTTTGAATAAACGAGTGCTGTCCATCAGACAGTCTCCTGGGTGCTCATTGCCCGTCATGTCGCCGTCGCATTCACCCGCTGCTCCAGGAAGGACCCTGCTGCTTCCCTCCCAACTCCTCTCTCCCTCGCCTGGGACATCGGTGGCCAACGACTCCGGAAATGGAAATGGGAACGGGAATGGTAAAGACCCACAGATCTGGAGTTCCTTTGCAGCGGCAAGAAGCCCTGGCATGTCCATTTTCATTCTTATACTCGTTTCTTCTCTCTCTCTCTCCCTCTTCCATTCTCCTTGCAAGTAATAAAAAAGTAAATTGTTTTGATTGACATTTCCCTGACGACTAGAAATTTGGAATATTTTTCAAGTACTTATTGGACATTTATGTTTCTTTTTTGTGAATTGTGCTCTTTTCATTTGCCCACTTGCAAATTAAGGATTTTTTTGTTGATTATATTTTGAAGTTCTTTGCAAACTCTGGATATTAGAAAGCTTTCTGAAGTAGAGGTGGAAATGATTTTCTCCCATTCTAGAAGCTGTATGTTCACTTTGTTGATGGTGTCTTTTGCTGTGAAGTTTTTTTTTTCTTCAATTTTGTTGATTCTTAAGGCTATTTCCTGTTTTATTGGAATCCTGTTCAGAAAGTTGTTGTCTGTGCCTATAGCATGGAGTATGGTCCCTATTTTTTTTCTTTTAGCACTTTCTGTGCTTCAAGCTTTAGACTGAAGAATTTGATCCACTTTGCATTGACGTGTGTATAGGGAGAGAGACATAGATCCAATTTCATTCTTCTGTAGGTGAAGACCCAGGTGTTCCAACATCATTTTTGAATAATTTTTTTTCCCACTGAAAGGTTTTGGCTCATTTGTCAAAAATTATGTGGCTAAAGCAATGTCAACTAAGTTCTGGGTTCTTTATTCTGTTCCATTGGTCTATATGTTTGTTCTGATACCAATATCATGCTGTCTTTATTGCCCTGTAGTATAATTTGAGATTGGATATTGTCATACCA